>APFE030201893.1:1762-26179 GCA_000404065.3 Pinus taeda
GATCATGTGGATGAGGACCATGAATCAGATAGTGCAGAACTTCTTGAAGAGGAACCAACATCCAAGAGGTACAAAATAGCATTCAAGTCTAAATGGAAGTTGAGATTTCCATGGGCTTATGCTGTAAAAGATTTTAATGGTGTTGAAAGGATAAAATTTTCATGGTGTGTAAAATTTAAAAGGGAAACTCCATTTGCTAAAGATGGAAGCACAACCCTTCAAGTTAGTGCTTTAAACATCCATGCAACATCAGAGGCTCATAAATTTTCTTTGCAACTTGTAGAGGGAGAAAGTAAACGGAGTACTCTTCCAATTACAAAACATGTAGAACTAATGGTTGATGCTCAGAAAGAGAGAATTATCAGTTATTGAGAACATGTATTTTGTTTCAATACATGATTTACCTTTGGAAGTATATAAGCCAATTTGTGACTTGAATAGGTATAAAAACACTCCTCACATGCCTCTAACAGATGAATAATTATCATATACAAATACAACATCTGGAAAAGACTTTCTAGAAGCTGCTAAGGAGGTATATTGGAAAAAATTAAAGGATGATATTTTCCAAAGTTCATATTACTCACTTTTAGTTGATGAAAGCACTGACCGGACTATGGTGCAACATTTGATTGTTTATATTACATATTTGACCAATGAAGGAAGAGGTCCATGTGCTACAAAATTCATACAATTGCTACAAATTAGGGATGGAACATCACAGTCTATGTATGACGCTGTGACATCTCTTTTAGCAAACATGAATCTATCCATGACAAAGTTAGCTGGATTTGGATCTGATGGAGCATCATCCATGAGGGGCATTCGTGAAGGTTTATCTACTAAGCTTCGTCGACATGCCCCTCATTTAGTAGATATCCACTGTATAGCTCATCGAGAAGCATTAGCAGCTAATCATGCTTCATCTTATTTTGAAGAGTTGCAAGCTATTGATAAGTTTGCAAACAAGATCTATTCATGGTTAGGGAAATCTACTAAAAGACATGGAGAATTGAAAGAGCTAATGGAGTCATTTCAAATCACAAGGCTAGAAGTGTTACAAATTCATCATATTAGATGGCTTTCTAGAGGAAAAGTCATGGAAAGACTCGTTAAGCTCATGCCTGCTTTGTTAAGGGACTGGGAGTTAGTGGAGAAAAAAATGTATGAGATGGCTACAATATTTCAAGTTCAATTTTGCATCCACTTATTTGCAGATGTGCTTATTGAATTAAATAAGCCGAATCAAAAGTTTCAAGAGGATCATGTTGATATTACATCTATTGGAACAACTTTGGATATCACTATTAGCTTGCTTCATAAGCGATTTCTAAGAGGCACATTTGGGGCAGGTGCAATGCATACATCATCCTTCTTAAATAAAACACAACAAGGAACTCTTGAGTTTGTAGATTGCACAGGTATAGTACATGTACATGAATTGAGGTTTGAGAGTTTGCCAAAGTCACAAAGATCAGGGACACTAGATGACTGCATTACGCTGGGAAAGGATTTTGTAATGAAGGTGATTGACTCTTTAAATGCAAGGTTCACAGATTTACCTATTTTTAGTGCAGCTAAGTTTTTTAGTCCTCGTAATTATTATGAGGATATGGATGACAGAGACTCTCAAACAAGAAGATGGTTGACATGTTTATATGAAAAATTTAGTGTTGAAGGCTTGCTTTTTGTGGACAACATTAAATGTATGGGTGAAATGGATGAATTTATATGTACTATGTATAAATCTTACCTAAAAAAGCATATGTTTGGAGCATGGGATCTATGTGGAGGTGAAATTGAATGGTTTGAAGGATTTCCATGCTTAATGCAACTATGGCAAGAAATTCTTGTTATTCCGGCTAGTACAACAGTTTGTGAAAGAGGTTTTTCAAAATCAAATCGGATAAAAAATGAGGATAGGTCAAGGCTTTCTTTAAAAACATTGGATATGTTAATGTTTATCTCTCTCAGTGCACCTCATGATCTAAATGAGGTAGATTGGAATGCTATTTATGATGAATGGAAAGAGATGAAAACTCGAAAACCTCTTCCACTGTGAAAATAGATTGAAAGAACTAGTAAGTTTCAATGTTTATTACCATCATTGTCTTACTCTATCGAGCACTTGAATGAACCATTTTGGTAAGTGAATTTTTTTAGTTTTATACCATTTGCCTTTTGTAAATGAAAGCATAACCATATTTTCCAAGTTTGTATGTGAATTTTTTCTAACACATATTGAATGTAATCATTGCAGGATATTGCACAAGATATGTTAAGCTGGAGGACCACCAATGTCAAAGTTTTATAACTGAAATAAAAAGCTATCTTAGATCAATTTTGCGGCCAAGTACAGGGACTGTAGTTCCAATAATTTCAGATGTGCAAATATTGGAAGTCTCAGCTTTCAAAAAAAGTTTTAATAGACAATAGAATAGTGATTTGGTCAAATTTGAAGTTTATAAGCTAGAATTACACTGATACTTCCTATATAAGCTAGAATTTATTTTTAATTTTATAAATGAGACCTTTCATATATTTTTAATATAAGTATTTTTGTTTCTTCGTATTTTTATTTTTATTTCAATTTCATTAAGATGTAATTATGTATATATGTTTATTTTTTGTACTCATATGCAGTTTCCCAACTATGATTTTGTCCCTATAGTTGGTTCAATTGTGGCTGAGTTCAAGGCCTATGAAATATGATCTTGTGTGGTTACATTTCTGAATCACACATGTAAAAGTAATTCATTTACTAATGCAGCCTTTGACATAGTAGTATCTTTTTGTTTGTGAAAAAATAAAAATAAATTTGAAAATAATTTACTATTGTCAATTGAATTGCTTTTTTTTTTTATGCTTTTCATTATAGAAGTGTGACCTAGATGTGTGCCCTTCTAAATGAAATTAAGACCTGCCCTTCAAATTTGATCACTGCTAAGATTGGTTGTTTTGGTATAGTCTTGATCACCATCATCCTAATTATGGAGCAAGCGTCTATTTCTAATATGTTTTAATATTTTTGTATTGTCATCATCATCCCCTATTCTTCTATGTATGGAGGGATGGTCCAGTCTATTTGTTGCATGCCTAACTATTATGGCAATTAACGAAGTCCTAATCACCTATCATCCTATTTATGGCGCGGCTGTCCATTTCTGGATGCCTTACTATTTTAGCAAAGTCCTGAACACATACTATCCTATTTATGTGGTGACAACACATTTCTGATATTTGTTTCACTCTGTAATTTACTCACGATTGCATTTCAGACACCTCTATTGAGAATAATTTTTTCCTCGGCGTACCATCAGCGACAAAATGTCAACGACTTCCTTCGGCTTTCGGATCTTCAACTCCTAGTAATGTTGATTGTGTCGTGATGTATTTCCCAATAATTTAGACTATGAAACACGAGTTTGTTTATGCGGATGACGCTATGACCAACTTTTTCCTCTATTACAGTCGGTCCCTCTCTTTTAAGCGAACGAAAGGTCAAAGTAATGGAAAATACCCAATGAAATATTGTGTAATTCGTGATCCCCTCGTTAACTATTATGTGATTATAAAATTTTAAATTCCAATTCCTTTGTCAGCCAATGATTAATCTGTGGTTGTAAGAGTAAATATATAAATACGTAAGACACCTAAATATTATTATGACAATGTTCCAAATAAGTCTTATATAATACCTTATTGCTAATTAATTTATATCAAAAGGAAACGTTACCGAGGCACTCAATTTTATTTATTATTTTGATATATATTACATAATAATAATCCAGTCTTATTAGTCCTTGCCATCTGGAAATGGCCAAGGACTATTGTAATCCAAATGTGTTGCTATAGCATTAGTTTCAATCCGTTCAACTCTCTTATACGGTGATTAGACCAAAGTTTTCAAATGGGTTGTGTTTGCTATTGTTGGGATAACCAAAAGTTTTCAAAGTTAAGCTGGTTTGCCATCTTATTTGGCCTCTTCCCGAGGCGGAAGAGGCTCGAGCATAGCCTATTTTGCTTTACCCTGTTTATTATTACTAACCATCAACAGTTTCATATTAATGTTGACATTAGTTTCAATTATTAGCACAATGGTTTGCAGGTTGGCTATTTGAGCATATTAGCAGGTCTGAGCATATTGGCAGGTGTTGTGCAGCAGGTGCAGGTGTCCATGCATGGCGGAGGTGTCATGTTTTTGTTGGCCTCCCTTTCTTGTTTCCCCTTTCGGCTCGCGTGCCTTAGTTTGGCTCAGTTCTGATTCAGGTTAATTCGGCTCAGTTCAGGATTTGGAATCGGCAAGCAACTTCGTCCATTGTAATTCCTCTCGGTTATTAGGTAGGTTTTTTTCTGCAAAAACCAGGATTTCATTTGTTTCGTCCCCATTTCACAGCTTTGGGTAGGCGGGTAGGCTGGATCGAGGGTAATACTCTGGCGGGAATGTTTAATTTGGCTAGTTTCTAGGCTTTCTGGAGTCCCATGAGGGGTTTCATTCGATCCTAGTGAGGGCTGAGGGAATGTGCCTGAGCGGGAGGAAAAAGCTTCAGATCGAGAATCAATCGCGCACAAAGATGGTGCTTCTATCACTTTGTCATGTGGAACCCTAATCTATTTACTCAGATTACCGATTCGATCAACACTATGAAGAGGTTGAATGGGTATTTTGCAATATCAGTCAATACTACACAGATTGTTCGCCACTATTTTGGTCTTGAGAAAGCCTGGTGAGGTGATGGCTCACCATTTAACTAGCCGAGGTGAAACTTCCCGCTAGCCGAAAAAAGAGGACTGTGACGACGGCATGTACAATGACGATCTTCTAGCCACGGTGCCCTGACTCGATTCCTGATGGCATAGTTTGGTAGCCTTTTGTGGTATGAATATTATGTCATACTGTGAGAGCGTATCGCTACTTTTGCGGTCGAGCGTTCAGCTACTGTCATTTTCCTTTGGCTTCTTGAGAGAGTAGAATGCTCTAAGGACAAGGACCCAAGACCAACTCAAGCAAATTTAAAGCTCATTGAAAATGAAGAAAGCGTTTTGTCAACTTCAAGCTAGCTAGTTCGGGGAGAATGGGACAGATATATAAATCTTTGGCCGTCCTTTCATCTGCATCTGAGGCTGCTCCTTCTTCTTAATTGAATATCCCATCGAGTAAAGTAAGGAATGACCTACTTTAGGGAGAATCCAGCCATAAAGCCACTAATGCGCTTCGTCCCGAAACTCCCCTGTCTCTTAACCACCTTCTGACAGGCATACCCTCAATTCTTGCCTTACTTGTTGCAGATCAGCATAGTCGTGGATCTCCATCATGTGGATCTTCTAGTCAGGGTCCTTTGGTGGGGAATCCCCCAAAGATTCGGGTAGAGGTACGTAACTGTAATCAATGAGGCCACCTGGGGTCACATCTGAAAGTAACTGCATCGTAGGGCCTATTTCAGAAGTAGATGGCCACAAGAACGTCGGTGTCACGACTGGTGCAGCCAAATACGCAGAACTCTCCTTTGCGCATGGGACATGGTAGTCGACTTTATACGAAGAATCTTGTAGCTCCTGCTGAGATATCTTCTTCCTTCTGGGCTTAAGGTTCTGTCTACCGAAGGATATCATATTGATCTTTGGTAAGTCATCTCCTTCCTTCAACTGCACACGAACCTTAGTCCCTGGAGGGGTGATAAGCTGAGATGGATCAAAGCTTGTGCTCATGACGACTAGAAAGGAGAAAGAAAGGACCTTGATCAAGTATAGGGGTGGAATCGATCTTAAGCCCAAAAGAAGATCTCTTTCATAGCTCATAGTGGACCGTTGACACAACGAGTACTAATGCTGCGGGTTTAGGGACTTAATCCTACAGGGGATGTAACTTAGCGGGCTGACAGTCAGGGAGGTTAGACTGTTAAACAACCAACAGGGGTTGTAGATTTGACGGTTAAACAGCAGGGCATGGAGCTTAGACGGTCAAACAACTTAGAGGGTTAAACAGACAAGAGTTTGAGCATTTAACCCAGTAGCTAAGGTAGCAAAAGTAGCAATGGCCCTAACATCTGTTTGGAGAGCACTGCCATCTGTTTGGGAAGCTAAGACATTTGTGCTAGTTAACCTGCGATCCTGATTTGGTCAAGGTTAACATAAGGCAGTTCATTTGTACGTGTTAGCTGCTAATTATTCATTGTGTACACATTTCATTCTATTCAGCATTTTGCATGCAGCGTCCGCTACGTGTAACTTACTTTTGTTTACTTTTGTTGCTATATAATAAAGTTAGAAATGATTTCGTGGTTACCTCACATCGACTTAAACTGTCCTCGAAACTTTACATCACATCCCTGTTGCAAATTCTCGGTAATATTCCTGCATCTTCGATGTCATATCTTTTTTCTTTTCTGGTTGGAAAATGTAAGTGGTGGCAAATGCTGTGATCAGTATCTAGGTTTCTTACGGTTGAATGCATTTAATCTATGTTTTCCATAGTCTGCCATTATCGAGCTCTACTTGAACTTATAGAGCTTGTAGGACCCATTGATAATGAAAATGGTATATAATGTTGTTCCACATTTTTGGAATTAATTTGTGATCTCAATTATGTGCTTTTAAATTGTTATTCCATTTCTTTTATGCTATTGTATATAGAGGAATATGAACATTTGTGAATGAATTTTGTTCTTGTAAATTGTTATGCCATTTTTTCTAGGTTATCTTAAGTAGATGAATAGGAACATTTTAAAATAAATTTTAGATGAAAAGACAGGACGGCTTAATCTCGATTGCACGTTTATAAATATTTGGTTCATGACACAGCAAAGATTTCAAGTTTTCAGAAAGTTTTCATTGGTCTTTTGAAGTTGTAGTGATTTAAATCAAGTCATTTTTTACATGACTTTATGAGCCTTGTCCATGTAATGTCCACAAGCAATGTGACCCTGTGGGTCGACATTCTTCCTGGTTGCTCCTCTTGTCTTGGATGTCGTAGTATGGGCGCATGTTTACAGACTTCAAATATGGATGCTCATAATTCTCTTTCCCTTTTTGGTTGCTTAATTTCAGGAACTCAGTATGTCATATTTAGCTCCTCATTATTATTACAGAGGTCCTTATATGACATTTAGGTCCTTGCAGGAATGAGTGCCCAGGTCCTTGCAGGAATGAGTGCCCGTTTTTCCACTATGTGCAAGATGGTAACAATGACTTGATTGTTGCATTGTTGAGATAGATATCATGGTGTGAGGATTCGATGTGTCTAGGTTTGTTCTTGAGGGAGGTATTAGATTCTAGTGGCAATAGATGGAAAACTCTTAAAATAATAAAAACAGAGTTTCCTTGCTCTGAATCATACTATTCTACTTGAACTTCTAGAGCTTGTAGGACCTATTGATAATGCAAATGGTATGTATTGTTGTTCCACATTTTTGGAATTAATTTTTGATCTCAATTATGTGCTTTTAAATTGTTATTCCATTTCTTCTAGGCTATTGTACATAGAGGAATATGAACATTTGTGAATGAATTTTGTGCTTGTAAATTGTTATTCCATTTCCTCTAGGTTATCTTAAGTAGATGAATAGGAACATTTTAAAATAAATTCTAGATGAAAAGACAAGATGGCTTAATCTCGATTGCACGTTTATAAATATTTGGTTCATGACATAGCAAAGATTTTAAGTTTTCAAAAAGTTTTCATTGGTCTTTTGAAGTTGTAGTGACTTAAATCAGGTCATTTTTTACATGACTTTATGAGCCTTGTCCATGTAATGTCCACAAGCAATGTGACCTTGTGGTAAGTATTTACTAAGTAGTTCATTGACATAGTCCTTAAGGCTTAGATACCATTAGCTCCACAACCTATTTAGTATTTTCTGAACACATGGGCATAAAGTAGAGCACAAAATATGCAAAATGGAGATGTCATTCTATCTACACGGGTGGGTCACATGACCGATTGCACGTTTATGAATATTTGGTTCATGACACAGCAAAGATTTCAAGTTTTCAGAAAGTTTTCATTGGTCTTTTGAAGTTGTAGTGATTTAAATCAAGTCATTTTTTACATGACTTTATGAGCCTTGTCCATGTAATGTCCACAAGCAATGTGACCCTGTAGTAAGTACTAAGTAGTTCATCGACATAATCCTTAAGGCTTAGATACCATTAGCTCCACAACCTATTTAGTATTTTCTGAACACATGGGCATAAAGTAGAGCACAAAATATGCAAAATGGAGATGTCACTCTGTCTACACGGGTGGGTCACATGACCAATCTTCACACTTTACCTCTAATTTTTGTGTATATATGATATATAGCCAATGTAATAAAATCTGTGAAACAATCCTGCTTTTTGAATTGAAAATCACTGAAATTTTTGAATTTCCATGGCCTTCCTGCAATAATTTAGAAGGTTTAAACCCTTAACTTACCATTTGTGCTTTCAGTCTGGTCTACTGTACTCGGTTCTTTACCTTTTTCCTATGTCTGCATAATTTTTATTATGTAACATGACTTTTATGTGTCTTCACAAGTCATTGTGATATTATTTTCCACAAGGTTGGGGATAGTTAGGTGAACTTTCTATAGGCAATGGGAGTTTCATAAACTTCCCTTTCTATTCATTCATCATTGCTTGTGCTCCCTCTTTAATCGATACTAATTGACTCTATGATCTTTGCCTTTAAAGTATCCTGAGGAAATTTTAAATTGTTATTCCATTTCTTCTAGGCTATTGTATATAGAGGAATATGAACATTTGTGAATGTATTTTGTGCTTGTAAATTGTTATTCCATTTCCTCTAGGTTATCTTAAGTAGATTGTACTCAATTGAATGCATGGTTTGTACATTTAGTATAACCTACAATTTGCTCTATTGCAGTGCTTTTTCATAAACATGGGTGCCATCCATTAAGGTTACTGATCCTACCCAGGAGTGTAAAGTGCCTAGGCACAGTCTGTTCTTGGTGTGGACCCACAAGCTAGTCCATAAGTATATGTGATCTACTATGCCCTGACAGATGCTTGATGTTAGCACTAAATGCAGGTTAGAATGCCATCTTAAATTAGAAGTGCACCTAACTGTCTGCAATTATTCGGCCCTTGCATCATTTTTCTTTCTTTTTTTGGCACACTGTTGAGCAAATAGTGGCGTTGATTGAGAGGAAGCATTATTTTCTAGTTTGTGGGTAGGAGGGAAATTATGGAATCTGTTTCCATCATATGTGCTTGAAGTCTGATTCCATGGTTCAAGTTTTGTGATTTTGAGTCTTGACATATTTGTTTTTGACAGCCTCTTTGAAATAGACAACTCGGCTCTCACACATTTCTATCAATGTGTATTCTTTTGTATGAATGCTTCTAATCAACACCTGCAGATGACATCATCTGATTGGGGACATTAATGAAGAAAATATGTCTCACATGTTATGAGGGTACACATTGGCCAAGCAGCCTTAAAGTGGGGGGTATTTTCTCTGCCAGAGTCACTCAGGACTTGCACCAGGCCCTATCTGCATTAAATGGCCTACTTGCACAGGCATGCTAGTCCACAAAAGGTGAATGGTGAACATGTACTGGTTCTATTCCTGATGTCTTTCGAGGTTTCTTTTAATTTATAATATGTGTAATATCCCTTAGGATGGAAAAGAGCACATGACATTTTGTATTCTAGCTAGTGTTACCGAATTCCTTCAGCTTTTGCAAACAGAAATGATATTAAATGCACAATCATTATAATCAAGTAGTAGATTTCATGAGCATCACAGTACTCATACGTTTATAAATAGTAGCAATCCTTCACGAAATGCACTAGCCATTTACACAAGGGTTATGACACCAGTTAATCCTATCAGCAAACTTTGCATTTGGCCAATTCAACCTACAAGATCATCTGTTTCCTTCCTTCCTTAGCAAACACCCTAACAATGCCCTTCAATTCTCAGATTACACCTTGCTGCTTAGCCAGAGGTACCCTAATAGGCCTTGCTGCCTAGATCAGAAAGGATTTCGCTGCCACATTTGGCCCTTAGAAGGATCTGCTGCCAAGATTGATACCTTAGCAAGGGTCTACTGCCCAATTTGGCCTTCAGAAAGGATCCAATGCTACAAATAACACTGCAGGGGTAGTTAGTGGTTGATAACAGAGCTTCAATGGGAGCCCATGCTGTCACTATTGTATGTTATCTGTCAATAGTCAACCTTTGTGTAATTTCTGCCTATACACAATTTGAATTATAAGCATACATGTAAATAATGTTTGTGTACATTTGTTATTTGTGATTAAGTACTACTTAATAATTACATATCTCACTCCAAACTCACTATATTAAATTAGTTTCCTGTGTATAACTACTTTTTGACATCATAAACATTTTTATTAACCCATAAAATAAAATAAAAATTAAATTTCCATTAAGATAATTTATTCCAAATCCTGCTCTTAAAAATTTTCTAAATTCTTACTATATCATTACCAGCATTGAAAATATAAAACTTAAAAATGATAGTCACAAGACACTGCTCCAACTTACCAAACATCTGTCACAGACTCAACTGGTTGAGCATCCGGGTGCTGCTCCTATTTCTCTTTCTCTTTCTTGCTATTGGTGATGCTCCTTCCTTCGCTTCGACTTATGGTGCTACCCCCACCTTTGCTTCTGCTGGATCGGCTGAGTCAACATCTTATGAATCTTGAACTGCTGCCTTCGCCACTTACTAAAGCTTATTACTTCGCTTCTTGTGTCCATGCTCCTGGATCACTGTATTGTTCTTTATAGAGCTTTCTAGCTCAAGGCAAGGACTTGCTGCCATGCAGCACCCCTTGTTAATTATTTGGAATTTGAAGTTTTAGGTTTCCCAAAAAACCAACAAGTTTCAAATTCTTTTATTAACAAGTGATTAATTTATGTTGGTAGAAAAACATACCTAAATTCTTATATAATGATTATTTTGATGTATATTTCATAATAATAACCCAATCTTATTAACTGTTTTTTTCAGTTTCGAAAAAAACCAATAATTTTATTAATAAGTGATTAATCTATGTTGGTAAAAAAATATACATAAATACTTGGAAATTAACTATTTTGAAGTACATTTTATAATAATAACCCAGTCTTATTAACTATTTTGAAGTTTAAGTTTTCAATTTCCAAAAAAATAAAAACATACACAAATAATTATAAATTGATTATTTTGATACGTAGTTCATAATAATAACTCAAACTTATTAATGGTTTTGAAGTTTCAGTTTTCGCTGTTCAATAAAAAACTAACTACTGATTAATTTATATTTGTGAAAAAAGTGCATAAATACTGGGAATTTATAGTGATAGTGTTCCAAATAAACCCTGTATCAGGCCGAATTGCTAAATTCATTTAGATTTTAAAGAAGAGAGATAACACATTTTATAGTAGATATCTGACTTTACTACGTACTTAGTTTGATGTATATTTCATAACAATAACCTAATTTTACCATCTAGTTTTAACTTTAAGTTTTCTAAAAAGAAACCAACAAGGTTCAAGTTTTTTTTACCAGCTGGTGATTAACCTTTGTTTGTAGAACATACATAAATATCTAATGATTATAATGATAGTGTTCCAAGTGAACCTTGTATCAACTTCCATTCCTAATTCATTTAGATTAAAAAACAAACCAACAGTATACTCATTTAGCGACTGAATTCTATATTTCATAATAATAACCCAATATTACCAAGGTATTTTGACGTTTAAGTTTTCACTTTTCAAGAAACCAACAGGCCAGCATTCCTTATCCATATGGAAGCTATAATTTTGGACTTTCACTAACTATTTTATTTATTTTTATGTTTTGGAGTTTCTTTAGAATTTAAGTTAAAGAGTTTTTTTAATAAAATCATGTTTTCTTATTTAAAATTCCTTTTTGAATACATAGATTCAGGATAGCTAAAAACTATTTTAGTGATCCAATTAAATTTTAATCGGGTTAATTGCTAATTCATTTAAATAAAAAATTGTAAAAAAAATAACTCATATTTCGTGATAGTAATCAAACCTTACGAGTTACTTAAAAAGTACCCCATCTTACCAGCTGCTTTGAGGCTGAAATCTAGTTTAGGTTTCAAGTTTTCAAAGAAGAAACTAACATGCTAGAATGTTCTTTTCCGTGTGGAATCTGTATTTTTCGATGATATTTAGTCTTTTGGCTTAATCTGTTATTTTTTTTCTAGTTACTTTATTTTTTTTTCAATACATAAATATATGTGAGGATTTTTTTTTGTGTGGTTTTTAAGACTTTCTAATTTCGGGAAAAAAATTGAGGTGAAATCTTGATTTGTGTTATTTGAACTGGTTATTTTTACTATATATATGGATTCAACACCTTGAAATAAACATAGGCCACTTCAATTGTGCACGGGTTACCCATCAAGCTTGTCATTTCAATAAATTCCTACCGATTTTAGAGAAATTAGACCAACAAAACCCACTCGAAAATCTTCCAAAAAATCTCATTAAACAAAACTAGTATATTAAACATCTAGAATAATTTTTATTTTTTTTTTAATGGAAAATCATACTTATAATAATAATAGATTTCTGACAAAAAGATGGAAAAAAAGAAAAAATGTAGAACATGTAGATGGGCCATTTCAGATGGATTTTCTCGATCAGTGTAAATGCCTCAATTGGCTTTCCTTGAACAATGTAAATGATTGAATCACCCCTTATAAATTATAATTAATAAATCGATATTTCTATAATCCTGCAGATTGAATCAACCCTACAAATTTGTGGCTTATGATTTTCCATTGGAGTAGTCTACCTAGGTGGAGGAATGACCCGTTTTCTGGCATCGGCCGGAAAATCGTCCGGCTCTGGCCGCCGAACGATTCTTCCACCCTCCGCCACCCTCCCCTAGCCCCGCCACCCTCCCCTGGCAATCCTGACATTCCCTGACAATGGATCTAATCGCAGTTGTAAATCCTGACATCCCCTGATAGATCGGGGATGAGCTGGAATGTCAGGAACGGAAAGTTATTACTCGTTCCAATTCAAATTGAGGAGGTGCGATCCCGCGGTTGCTCCCTCACTCACCTTCCTCCTCGACTCGGCGCCTGGAGCTCTGCAATTCCTCCACTCTGCAATTCCGCTCTGCAGCTCCAAACCCATGTACTGTCCGCTCTGCAGTCCTACTTTCCTGTGTTTCAAATTGATAACCATCGTTGTGCTCATCAGTTACAAAACAGTTTGGATTCAAAACTTCATGATGGGCGAACAACGCTGAATCTTGATGTTGCTCATGTGGAATGTGAGTTCCCCCATGAAAGCCATTGGTTGTTGGAGAAGAGAATGAGCGAGACAGCAAATTAGGAAACTGAGTGTAGCGCAGAGGTGACTAAAGAGGCGACAAAGATGATAAACCAAGCTCTGTCTTGGCATTGGAAATCATGGACTATAAGAGTGTATTAGGCCCAAATGCCAGGTGAATCATATCATGATAACACCTCATTTCTCTTTGTTACAAGCAAAAGTACCACATTCACCATTAGTAAAGGAATACAGCTTCCCAAATCACCCAAAGTACAAGAGAGAAATGACCACTGTAATAGCCATAAGAGAGCAAAATGAAGGTGTTGAATCATGAAGGAATTATGAGACAAAACAGTTCATTTCACAGAGCCACATCTCGTATTATATTTACCCTAAATCTATAAACCTCTCATACACAGAATCGGTTGCCTGCCAATAAAAATGAATATAATAAAGAATGCTAAAAGTGATATTATCATTCGACATAAAACAATAAGAAGTATCTCATAAGAACAGGTTACCCCACATCTCCATGATAGCATGCCGAATAACTAAGGGATGCCCACCGTAGCCTGATTCGTACTTTGCCCAGATTTACATAGGAATAAATACAAATTATCCGGAATTGATCATGAATGTTTACTCTGCTCTTAACTTGCATGGCCCCCATTCCAAATTTACTTGTTGAAATTCATGTTCAGAGAAAGTGATTATTTTGCTCCATTCTCCAGCTTGGTCATTCTTCTTTCCTCTTCAGAGGGAAACCATTATGCTATTAATTTTCCATGCCCAATGTAAATGTTACCTTCTTAAGAGGTAGTTTATACCCCATGTATTTTTCAAAAGTAGCTTCCAAACCATCAGACTAACGAACTAAATCTTTCAACATAAATTTCTTCATATTTTATTAAACTAAGACACTCATTTCCAAACACTCTAAGAACTTTCAGCCATCATTAATATTACTTAGACTACTGCTGCCATTGCTAAGGTTCTAATAACCTCGACATATCACAACAGAGAATTTTGCCTAATGTTTGCCCACTGAATAAAAGATTCTGTTTGAACTCCATCTCAAAGCAAAAAGGTCTATGCTATTTTATGGTACCCAATTTAAACTCTGGGTACATGCAGAGAATTCTGGCGGTGCCCAAGTGTTGGTATCTGCAAAGAAAGATCAAGTCCTGTTAGCTGGTAGCCTATCTTGCAAAGCAGTGCATAAACAAGCTTTAGGACTCCAAAAACTTACTAGACTGCCCAGCGCAACAAGGAAACAATACAGTGACCTATAGTCCCTCTCCCTTCTTTGCTTCTTACTTAGGGATGCATTCAATACCCTTTTTAGCCTTTTACTATACAAAATCAAAGCAGTGCACTGACTAAACTTGAACCTTTCATTTTCTATATCTTGTACAAAGATCTCTGTCTTCAGTGTAGCTTGCACAACAGTTAGTGGGCAATGGAATAACAAGATGTACCTTTGTTGTTCAGTATGCCAATCAAGTCTTTGAGTTTTATTTTTTGTGTTCAATGCAATTCTGAGTGCAACTACTCTACGATCACCTCTATAATCACCATTCTTCTGAAGGCATGTGAAGTTGGTGTTGTTTGTAGAAACTAGAAATGGCAATATCAAAGCCTCGATTCTAGATTGGTCCATTGCTTGGCTGCTTGCTTGCAATGCTAATTGAGTGGACAGAGTTGTATTTAACAGAGGCACTCCATATTTGTTATGAAGTTGAGTTTATCTTCTGCCCTGAGGATCATAGCCTTTGAGATTTCTGGGTTTATGTTGAGCGAATTCTAGAAGTCGTTTCCAAGTATACTCAGCATTCTAGGAAATGTGAATTATTGGACCCATCATGTCACCTATTCTAGCCTTTTTCCTTTGTAGGTACATCATGCATATCAACAACCATTAGAGATTCTGGAGTTTTCTTACACCCTATGAGAGTGTACAATGCCCATACGAAGCCTAGTTGTTATCACCTGAAAATGAATGTTTCATTATGCATTTTCAGAGGCATCCTTTTCTCAGTAATTCAATTATAAGAATGTGAATCCATTGGCATGAGTGTTGTCTTGAAGGCCATTTACCTCATCTCTCTTTGCTCGGGGACTACCTTGTTCATCTAGCTTTACTAGATGAAGGTACAAATCATGGATATGATATTTCCATTTCGTTTCTGCCACTCATATTTCCAGGGAAGGAAGTGGTGGGTTATTGAATTTCATAAGCCATGATGTTCATGCTTCCTTGGTAGCTGGACAGTTGATTTAATATAACACAGCATATTTTTGTAGCATTGGGTGTACGTATATACACAATATGCATGCACACACATACACAGCCCTTTCCTGGTTTCCTGAAACTTTAAAAGTGGCATTTCCAATACACATTTTCAAAAACTGTACCCATTTTCTGTTTCAGGTAACTTATCACTATAGCCTATGAATTTTAAATGCTCTTCTAAAGAGTTATCAAGCACTTGTTCTTCGCTATCTACTTTGGGTGATAACAGATACTCAATCTAGCAGTAATGTTTTGAATTTCTCTCAGCTATTTCTTTTTCTCGCCACACAGTTTTCATGGGGTATCCATGCCATGGAATGATTTCCTTCAGCTGATGCAAGTTTTCTATAGGACAACGATACGGGATGTGATTGATTATCATCAACAGTGACATAAATGGAGTCCTTTTTATTATATCAGTAATATGTCCTCCCATGATTGCCTCTGGTATAGGTAAGGAATGCAATAGGCCAGAGGTTATCAAGTCTCTCTCTTTTTTGTTTTTTCTTAAATAATTGTTTTGTGAAACAAACCATTAATATCTTTACTGAATCCTTTCCAGGATGAAAATATTGAGTCAGCATTAGGTTAGCCTTGAACAAACCCATATGTCCACCTGCTACTTATGAACTTAAATTCAAATCCTATTACCCCATCAACTCTGTAACTCTATTGTACCAATATATGATATTTTCCATCATTTTCCAATGAGATATGCTAGCTGCATTAATGAGCTCAATAATCCATGCATTTGTTGTAGGCACATGTTGTACACATTGTTGGAAAACTTCAAATTTGTTTAGTGATGTGTCTACCACTAAACTATGCTTTCCCATGAAGGAAATTTCAAAATATTATATGCTTGCACTTTTCTGACCTATTTTTGATGTACAAGGGACTGATACTAATGTTTCAAGAGATATTCGACACATATATCATCTCCATATGTATCAAGCATTATTAATAGCCAGAATTTCGTATTGTGGATCCCTGCCATCCCCCCGAATTCTCTCTTTTATTGCATGGAGTATAGAAGTTAAAAAGGTTTTGTAATAAACAGGGCCACTTCTTCGCCTTGAGAAAAAATTTCAACTTGAACTCTAACTTGTTGCTTTTTCTCTATTTATCTATTTTCCTTTTCTGAAAATGCTGCATATAGTATACTAAAATTCAGATACATCTACATCGAGATCATTACATCCAAGGGCCAAAGAGCAGCCAGAAAAGAGTCCCCTGTGCCTACATAAGCAAAAAGTGCTACTAGATTTGTTGTGTCCATGATTTGAAGATTGTTTACACATTCTCTAAACATGGCAATCCCAGTGGAAAGTTGGATAGCTGAGTCTGATCTAAATGGAACAACTTCTTCGAAAGTGAATGAAGTGCGTAGCTCATGAAAATTTGATTAACAGTGTCATTTATGCATGTTAGATGGATTAGATCCAAGATAGGCTATCTTGCCTGATCAACCATCCATTTGTTTCCAAATACATCACCTTTCCAATGTAGAGGGAGAACACATTTTCTTTCTTGCTTCCAAGAGTTGGTAACTTTTCTTCCCCCCCTTGAATTTGCTTGAGAAGGTCTTGGTTTATTGGAATTCAATCATTGCATGATAAGCAAACACTAGGTATGGGGAGAAGGCACTTCGTTATTTTGTCCGAATGTTGAGGGCAGGGATGAGGCCAGACTGGAGCAACTTTCACTAGTGCTCTTGGTGTTTGTGTTGGTATTGAAGATTTCATTGCCTTTTATTTGTTCTAACACATCTCTTTTGCCACGGGTAGTGGAATGTGAGTGTAATGATTGCCTGCTATAAATTTCACATATATTATGGGAGCACCGAGAATCTTTGAGGACAGACTACTAGTAGAGTTGTCATGTAAACGTACATTGTAAAAAGCCCTTTCATTCAAGTCTAGTCCTGCTTAGCAAATGGTCACCCTAAAAAAACATGGCCAACATTCATTGGATTGCATCTGTTCATGTTGTCAAAGGAATCTTTCCTTTAAGGAATGCCTTGTTGAAAGTGAATGAGGCAAGAAGCAACATCTTAAAGAAAATGCTTGCATCCCAAATTTTTTGCATCCTTTTGTGCTATTTATTTTTGTCATTATTGAGTGATTGATATTTTAGACCTCAAAAAAAGCATAAAAGAGGTTTTATATTTATATATATGTTCGATAACTTGCTAAGATTGAAATTTTGGTTTTAATGTCCTTGCATATTGTTTGACCAGATCAGTTCAAAATGGGGAAGCGAAAGAAATGGCAATATATCATGGATCTTGAGGTGCAAGACCTCAAAGGAAAAATGATGTTCTCTAGTAAAGACTTGGTTTGGACGGAAATAAATAGAAAAAACAATGGTATTGATCGAGTTGTTGTAATCCCGTTACGATGAGTTGTTGACTTTATCAAAGGAGGGGAAGAAAATCCTATTGCTCCATGTAAATTCATAAGAAAAACAAAACAAAAAAAACCAAAAGAAAGATCTACTGCTACATTGCAATATGATATGTGAGTATTTAAAATATATATTGTTTAGATCTTTTGAAACCACGGTTATCTTTCTTTGTATGTACTAACAATTTAAATTTTTGGTTTAGTTATCGTTGTTCATTTGGCCTAGAGGACAAAAGAGGAAATCTTTCAGCTAAACGAAGGACCTCATTTGTGTAGAAGAGGGGTTGCCAATGTCACTTTATTGTGAAAGTTATGCATGAAATTCCCGATAGAGCAATATTAACTTTCAATATGTATGAACATGAAGATGGGGAAGGTTGGGCTTGTCATGGTCAATGTGACACTTCAGGTGAGACCAGGGCCTTGCATAGGCCAAAGCTTTCAAGGGACATTGTTGCATATGTAGAGAGTTGTTTCTTTTTGGGAGTGCCTATTGATCTAGTGTATAGAACCCACATTAAGAGACATGTTGACATCAATGTGGCAGCTCGAGATAGAGATTTCTTCTTATGCAGGAAAGATATTGTAAACATCTATAATAGATTGGTGAAGGGAAATTATCAACTTCACAAAAAGGATGAAATGAGTGTAAACCTTTGGTATCAAAAGCATCGGGAAGATTTTTTCTTTTACCAAAAGCCCAATGGTGTGGAGGTCCCTTTTATAATAGGGATTCAAATAAAGTGGATGTTGGAGACAATGGTCAAGCTATCGCACAATAGCTTAATAGCCATGGATTCAACATTTAACACAAACAAATATGGGGTAAGTCAGATGCCAATGATTTATTGAATATATTTATTTAAGTTGTGTACATTCAAAATTATTAATAACTTGTATTTGAATTTATGTAATGTTGAAAATGACAGTATCAGTTGTATACACTTGTGGCATTTGATGAACAACAAAGCGGGGTGCCTGTTGCATGGGTCGTGGCATCACGAAACACATCAGATGATATTGCAATATGGCTAGAGAAGCTCATGCGCAAGTGTTTCCAAACCCATCCTGATTGGAAAGTCAATGCTTTCTTGGTTGATGATGCACTCGCTGAAATCAGTGCCTTGAGGTAACTTTAACATTGTCATGATATAACAAAACTTGCATTTTTTCTAAAAATACCACACTAAAATGCATTGAATATGGCTAGAGGATCACAGGTTGTGATGTGATCTTATGCATTTGGCATGTTCGGAGGGCTTGGTTGAAAAATGTCAATGGGTTGGCCACTAGTTCCATAAAAGCCAAAGAGATGTTCAGTGAGTTAGGTTTCATTATGAAACACACTCTCAATTATGAAGTGGAAGATGCAATCAATCAATTTTTTATCAAGTTTGCATATGAAGAGAAGTTCTTAGACTATTTCAACAAGAATCGGGTCACTGGAGATAAGATTCGTAAGTAAACATATTTTTAGTATTATATGCATTTTTTTACTTTTATAAAGGTGATATAGTGAGACTGGCATTGTTCTATTTGCAATTAGGTATGTGGGTGAAAGGTTGTCGAGAGTTTCCTCATGCAAATCAGGAGACCAATAATGCTGTTGAGTCATATCATTGTTACCTAAAAACAACATTTCTATCTGATAGAAGGAAAAAATGTGCCCGGAGGATGGATTGGTTATTGCATATGCTACTAACAATAGTTGAACCTTCTTATCGGTTCAAGGAAATCTTAAAAGAAGAATGGTTTCTAAACAGCTACAAGAGAGAAAAGCAACTAGAATCATCAGTGGAACAAGCAAGAAAAATTATGGATACTGATTATTGTCCTCATGAGAGCATAACCTGTGCTTATTGGGTGAGAAGTCAAACAGATCGAGGTAAAAAAACCTTGTCACCTGATATTGTAAGGATTTTATAACCTGTGAATGTCCATGGTCCATCCGTGGAAACATTTGCAAGCATGCCATAAAGGTTAATTGGTTGTATTTCCACTCGGATAATTCAAATCCATTTCCTCATCAGCATGCAGAGGATAACATATGCAATGGCCCACCTAAGATCAATATAGAGCCTCAAAACCATGATGAAGATGTCGATGCTACTCTTATGGCCACAAATGTTGATGATGCAGATGTCGAGGCATTTCATTTGGCAAGGGAGGAGTTGTTTAGCTATACACATCTCATTTTAGATAACCCTCCTACTACTTTGGCGAAGACAATCCAGTTGACTGATATGCTTAAAAAAATGTTGGATGAAGCCAATAATTTGCACGTTACTGATTTTGACTTCACACCTAGATTGGAATCTCTTGATCCATCTTTGAAGAGGAAGAAGAGTTTCCTTAGCCCCACAAAGAAAAGAAGAAGCAGCAGAAAAAACAATGGATTGGAAATTGATTTAAATGTTGATCCATCAGAATATGAACCATTTGAGTTTCAATAATTCAATAAGCAAGGACGTCATCGATCAAATAATGTCATCTCTATGGTTCTAGGTTAGTTTCATGTGTTGAATAGAGTCGTGGTTTTAGATTTAAGTATTTAATCATCACTATTCTTTAACATGTGGTATGTTTATTTTTATAGCAATGCAACAATACCCAACCATGGTGATAACCCAAGACTAAAGGGAGATGCAAGACCATCCAACCTTACCTGCCATGCCAGGTACATTTGACACTCTTTCATTGTGTGTGCACATATACCTTGATGCTCTAGAAAATTTCTTTGCGATAACATTTGACATTTTTCTAGGTAACTATAGAATAAGTGGAGAAGTATCATCTTCTACCATGACTCATCATCTATGGAAGGACTTCAACTCTAGTGAGAATAAATGAGGTATGCATAAAGAATAGATAAGCTAGATTATTATGGCGTCGCCAGGTGGCCCTTTATCATATGATAAGTATATTTATGTTTTCCCATTGTTATGTTGTTATAAAAATACCTTTTTCATAATCTGTTCATGGACATAATCTGTTCTCTTAAAGTTCATGAAACTTTGTGCTTTGACATGGAATGTTGGGTTGTTTCAGAAGGCTCTAGGTACATTGAGAACATGGGTGCCTGCAAAATTTGAGGAAAGTTTGAGCCTTCATCAGTGCAATATTAAAAATATGGGTGCCTGAGGAGCAGCGAGGAATGTTTGAGCCTTCATCAGTGCAATATTAAAAATATGGGTGCTTGATGAGCACTGAGGAATGTTTGAGCCCTCATCAATGCAAAAGTAAAAGTTCAATTATATGCCACCACTCTCCTGAAGTTTCATGAAATTTTGAACTTTGACATGGAATGTCGAGTTAATTCACATGGCTTTGTAATTGTTCAACAAATTGAATTGTTGGTTCTTTCTACTGCAATGTTTATGTATTTTCTCACGTAATTGTTCTAATACCGCAGACTAAGTTGTAACAATGTTGTATACACAACACAATTTGGGAATGAATTATTGTTTTGGAAATCAATCTAAATTGTTCTTCAAATATATTCTCAAATGTTAGATCTGTTACATGATCAAAACAAATCTAATTTTATTTACGGTGTTCATATTTAAGAAAGAAGCTCTTGGGTTCATAGCATCTTGATGTGAAGTTTTCTGAACTTGTTGCTTTTGAACCAAGTCAACCTGAAACATGCACTCTTAGTTATTCTAATGCTTCAATCATGAACTCTATTACCAACTGCACAACCAACTTTTCCATGAGTTCTAAAAACATGAAGCAAACAAGACACAAATCAACCCCCTTATTTGGAATTGAAGCCTGATTTGGTATTTTTGAAGAATGAGTGTTTAATTTAAACTGTCCTAGAATCGTTCTCATCACCAATGTTGGATTGTGAGTTGTTGGCAAGTTTGGAAGTGAGGAATAGGGCATGTGTCTTTGTTGCAGAACCTGGTGGTCCATTTATATATCAAACACCCATATAGCAATTGTACCTACTGTCAATAAGTTTGTTTTCAAGGAGCTGAACAACAACTGTGATTAATGCCTACTTTCACCCTCTAAGAGAAAGCATTTCAAGTTTTAGCTTCTAGTTGTATTATATATGAGATTTCTCACAACTTGGTAGTTCTTATTTACCAAATAGAGAGCATTGTGCTAATGAATTTTCCTGGCAGAGATTAATGAAAGCTTTGTACCATTTTTCTGGGCTATCTATATGTAAGTTGTTTCTCTTATAAATATTGGTAGTTAAGATATGTTAAAATATCAATTTTGCACTTGATTCTGTTAATTATGGTCTTTTAGATTAAAGTCAAGCTAGTTTCACTGAAAAAATTTCTCAATTCAACTCTCTTCAAGTAGTTCCTGTGGTGTTTTAAGAAACTTATTTGCCCAATTCCCGTGGTGCTTAAGAAACTTATTTGCCCTTGCTGTGATTTTTTTTTGCTCTATAGTAAATGTACTATAATTTAATTTTCTGCAGTAAATGTATTGTAATTTAATCTAACATATCACTCTCTGCCTTATGTGGGTAGTTGGAGATTTGATTTTGATTTTTCCATCTTTTGTTTAAAAACATGTCCACAGGTAAGAGGTTCATACCATACTTCATATATGTTTGATTGCTTGTGTTAGGAAGTTTTCTATCCTGGATCTACTTCCCATGTTTTACATTTAATTCACAAGACTCTCAAGTTTATATTAAAATTGGCTTACAACTTTTTCAAGTTTTTACTAAAATTGCCTCTTTGTTTCTAAACCAAGGTCTGTTTGCAGTAAATCTAAGTAAAGGCCTATAGGCTTATGGGTATTTTGACTTTTGATGCTATTGGATTACTTATTTTCATCTAAGGATAACAAAATGGAGCAATTGATCCTATTGAGACAGACACTGGTTTCTATTTTTAGAAGGTTCTATTAAAATTGGCTCACGTCTCTTTCATGTATCTACTAAAATTGGTTCGTTGCTTTTAGTGCAAGATCTCTTTGCAGTAAAGCTAAGTAAAGGATTATGGAGAATTTGACTTAAGGTCCTGTTGAGTTACTTATTTTCATCTAAGAAGGACAAGAGAAAGGAGCAATTTTTTCTTTTCATTCCCATCAATTACCATAGCATCGTTTAAATTCAGTGATCTTGGCATCAATGCAATGCATATTCAACATGTTAATCCGGATAAAGAAGCACATTATCTTTTGAAATGGATGAAATATGTTATTAATTTATTAAAATTAATGTATATTTATTTTGATTTTTAATGTATTAAACATAGAGAATATTAAAACCATGGAAGCTTTAGATTTGAGCAGAATTTAAAAAAATGGAAATTTCAGAGTTGAGTAGAATTAGGGAAAATGTAAAGGTTAGAATTAAGTTGAATTTATGTTCATTTTTTAAGCTACACTTACAGGATTTTGAACCAGCAATCTTCACATAAAAAGGATTTGGAATCAGAGATCTTCACATAAGAAGTGCCTTAAAACAATGAGCTTTATCATTGACTCTTCTAAGCCCATGGATTAAATTAAATTAATGTTAATTTATTTTATATTTTATGTTATTTTTTAAATATTAAATAATATAACTAGTTTCAGGCTACCTCTAGAATTTGGCTTACCTGAAATTGTTGATATCACAATTTTTTTTCTTTAAACTGTGATTCCAACCATCTAGGTTGATTGAGAGAACCTGTTACACTCTAATATTGCAACTTTGGGTACTTGAGATTCCGAGATTTGATTTGTGGACAATAGATATAAACAAGAAAGATTGTATGAGTGCCCTTTATGAATAAGTATATCACTTGTTTATGTACAATATCTCATCACATGCACTGTAAAAGCAGTTAATTTCATTTTATAAATAATAAAACTGAGAAATAAGATTTTGCAAGTAATCATGAGGGTCAATTGAGTTTATTTCTAGTGTTTAAAAAGAATGATTGCTATCTTTGCTACTCAAATTTAATTGTCATTATATAATGACTTTAAATCTTGTTATACGGTCTTGAACCCTAAAAAAATCCATGAAATGCTTGATTTACATTTAAAAAAAAATACTCATATAGATTGAACAGATAAATTGGCAAAATGCAACTTTACTTTCGAACTATCTCTCAAAGTCTTCCAAAAACAGGTACTATCCACCAATTATGTAAACTGGAAGAGAAATAAATTGAAACTAGTTTCAAGAGAATATATGTTATTAAGAATAAATTGCTTATAAACATAGTAAAGAAACCTTTCATCACTAATCAACGACCAACGAACAAATCACATAGCATATCAATATCTCTCCAGAAACAAAGATCTGAGAAGGTGTTTGGAAGGATCAGACAACATCATAATGTATTGATGATAATCACAAAACCATGAATCAGTGACTTTTCTCAAAATACATTTGTCCATGTACATGGAATATATTACATTTGTCCATAAATTTGTCTCCCATACAAAAAATCGTAATCATTGCATGTTGGGGAA
>APFE030201893.1:26189-83366 GCA_000404065.3 Pinus taeda
CATATAGATTGAACAGATAAATTGGCAAAATGCAACTTTACTTTCGAACTATCTCTCAAAGTCTTCCAAAAACAGGTATTATCCAGCCAGTTATGTAAACTGGAAGAGAAATAAATTGAAACTAGTTTCAAGAGAAATATGTGTTATTAAGAATAAATTGCTTATAAACATAGTAAAGAAACCTTTCATCACTGATCAACGACCAACGAACAAATCACATAGCACATCAATATCTCTCCAGAAACAAAGATCTGAGAAGGTGTTTGGAAGGATCAGACAACATCAGAATGTATTGATGATAATCACAAAACCATGAATCAGTGACTTTTCTCAAAATACATTTGTCTATGTACATGGAATATATTACATTTGTCCATAAATTTGTCTCCCATACAAAAAACAGTAATCATTGCATGTTGGGGAAAAATAAAACATTAATAGGTTCTTCTTTAGTGAAAGAACCATGCTATGATAGACCCCAGAAAAATGATAACAACAACCCATTCGCACAATGGGGATTTATATTGATGGTGATCAATGATTTCTGTTACAGTGGATGGTGATCCTATGTCATATTTGGCATCTACATATGTGCTTCAAAATGCTTTGGACATTATATCAATGGACATCTTTTCAATATCTACAGAGTGATTGATGGTAAAATGTTGAAATTGACAACTCCATTTTATTGCTTCCTTATGAAGAGGTTTTAAATTGTCCTTCTGAACCCGATAGATGCCTTTCATCTGATTACATAACAACTCTGAGTTGGTGAAGACTTCAATATCATTGACATCATGTTGTTTTGCCTCTTTTAACCCTTCAACAAGGGCAATGTAATATGCCTCATTATTTGTTGTCATTCCAGGAACTTCTCTCTTTCCTTGAAATAAATGATTTGTTGCCATATTGTAAAGGACAAATTTAATAACTGCTTGACCTGGATTTGGAAAGCAAGACACTTCAATGCATAAACACCACTTTTGCACCATTTTTTACCTCCATCAAATCAGCCTAGCAGGTTAACCAACACAAATGTCATAGCTTCCCAAACAGATGTCAGCACCATTACTCTTCTTGCTACCTTAGTTGTTGGCTCAAATGTTTAAACTCTTGGATGTTTAACCAACACGTACAAATGCCCTAACTTACGTTAACCTCCATCAAATCAACCTCGCAGGTTAACCAGCACAGATGTCATAGCTTCCCAAACAAATGTTAGAACCATTGCTCTTCTTGCTACCTTAGTTGTTGGCTCAAATATTTAAACTCTTGGTTGTTTAACCATCTAAGCTATTTAACCGTCTAAGCTCCATGCCCTGTTGGTTGTTTAACAGTCTAACCTCCTTGACTGTCAGCGCTTCCCTGACTATCAACCCTTCCCTGCGCTGAGATACATACTCAGTTCCACTGCCTGTTCAGAGAGTCTCGAGACAATCTGTTCGTCAAGTTGGATTGAACACAAAGGAAGGCAATCCCAGAGAACTTAGTTAGGCAAGCCCAACGTAGGATTGTCCTTCATTAGCTGGACCAAGATTAGCCGCTGGACCATCCTTGCAAAGTATGGTACCTCCCTTTCAGTCTCGGTAAGCCTGCCATCGCTTAGGTTTCATTTTTCTTGCCCTCATTTAGATCTCGGCACAGACTAGATAACGCTACTCGGGCTCAAGCTCATGAGCTCAGTAGGGGTTTCATAGCATGCCTACCCAATGCCTACGTCTGCTACTGTTGGATCTAGTAGTGTTGGTGCCTAGAATTGGCTCTGAAATTGGTGGCTCTAAATAGGCATCTGGAGAGGATGACTCTGTTAGTTCCTCCCCCTCTGTTCGATATGATCCCTTATCATGTTCGCTGGATGATTTACCTTCCCTTTTCCTTCTCCTTATCCTGCCCTTAGCTAGGAATTTTTTCCATGTATTATTCGCCCATGGTGCCAAGGATGCCGTGTTGGCTATTTAACTCAACCCTTCCCTGCACTGTTACTATGAGATACATAGTCAGCTCCACTGTCTGTTCAAAGAGTCCAGTGCAGATTCATTTCTTCTTCCGACCGACCTCTTCAAGCAGCCCATGGGGCCAAGGATGCCTTGTTGGTTGTTTAACAGTCTAACCTCCCTGACTGTCGGAGTCTCAAAGTAGATATGGATGCTGGAAAGGAAAGCAAGCCTAGAGAACTTAGTTAGGCCAGCCCAAGGTAGGATCCTTGCAAAAGAGAAAAGCCTGCATGCACACCTACACTAGACACCTACACCACCTGCATGCACACCTGCCAACCTGCAAATAAATGCCCAAACTAAAATGCTAGGCAAAGTAGGCAAACTAATGTTAACATTAATGTCAACTGTTTGATAGCCACTAATAATGAATCGGGTAAAGCAGAACAACCCTATGGTCTAGCATCTTTTGCCTCGAGAAGAGGCCAAATAAGATGGCAAACAAAGTTGCATTTAAAAACTTTGGTTACTCCGGCAATGACAAACAACGTTCCATTCAAAAACATTGGTTACTCCCACAATAATCAGCATACATTAATAAGATAGCAACTTAAACTAATGCTATAGTAGCGCATTTCGATTACTATAGTCCCTGGCCATTGCGAGATCGCAAGGACTAATAATAAGGTAACATGAAGGCCATTCCCAAATGGGGGGGACTAATAATAAGGTAACATGAAGAGAAATTAAGACAAAGGATCTTGAGTGTATTTTTATGAAACTTGTAAAATGTCAACCCAAGAGAAATTACGAAAAGTTCATTCATTCAAAACATGTAAAAGATAATTGCGTTAGAATTCTCAACGTGGCATGTGTAAAATTAATAAAGCAAAGGCATAATGCACACTTTGTTCCAATCACTACGGTTTTCGTTGGGAAATTTCATATGGTCAATGTCACTCGTTTGACTCGGCGCCATGCATTTGTTACTTCATGTATCAATCTATATGCAAAACCCTCATCAACTCAATCTACCTTTGTTGTAATAAAAATTTTCCGTTCTCCCACTACGTTAGATTTCGATCGACGTTTGACCAAAACGTTTACTTCGCACACCTATATAAAGTAGATTACATTAATTTTATATACCATGTGTCTCATGTTTCTTTTAATATAACATGATAGATTTGAATTCGCTTAATTGTTTACGATAGTTTATTTCTAATTATGAGGTTTCTTGATGTAAATAGTGTCTTCCCGTTACAAGTGAGCGAATTTCAATGTATAAGGATGAAGATTACACATTGGAAACCATAGATCCGATTGGAGCAATTGAACGTATCAATTAGCACCAAAATAAAATCCGTCAATTTGTCAGTCAAAGCAATACTGCCAACCACCCAATAGTTTCATGTTGAATATTCACCAACCAAACTTTGGTGCAATACAATAACAAACAACGGAACAGACGTGCAACAATATCCCTTGACTGACGGAGTTCCTAACACACACGCTATTATGAACCATTAACCAAAATAATGACATCCATTTGGCTCATTTGGGATTATGGCAATCCTCGTCCTAGAGTGTTAAATGAAATTTCAGGAGATAAAAATGATGCAATTTTTCGCAAAGAGAGGAAAGGCACAATGTTTGTGCCCCCGCCCCGCTCTGATCAATGCGATTGCATTATTCCCGTAAATTGTGATATTCCTCTAAACAATAGACCGAGTCATAAAATTTTAAATATAATGTCGTGTTTCGATGCGATTGCGATTTGTTCATTAGAGAGAAAGCCCACCTGTCTTCTTTTAATAGTTTAGTTCATCATTCTGCTTATCTAACATGGTTTATAGTTTAATTTTGACAGTTTGAAAATTATTTTGTATTCATTCTATGACTTATTTTCTCATTGTTTTCTCGCTTTTAGGTGCAAAAGAGGAGGAAGAGTTGTGTAGAAGGCATAGATCATGCCATGAAATTAGCAAATATTGGATATTTCAGATTCAAATAGCAAAGCTTAAAGAGACAGAGCGACATTCCAAAGATTGTCATGATAGTAGATTCTATTTTGTATTATTTGTACAGATTTTAAGGGGATTTGTTAAAACTTCGCTAACGTTGTGCGCAATTCTGTATTTATGCATTTTTTCCATTTACTATATAAACCCTTTTACGGTAATGAATAGAGGGTCCCAAATTCTACAAGGAAAGCCTGAGAACTTGCGCTTTCGTATTCTTTAGGCCTATCCTACTAGAAAGACTAGGCCAGATCTTGAGATTTTTAAGGAAAGGTTTAGAGAAGCTTGCACTTTTGTACTTTCTCAAAATATTCTTAATAAAATGACAAGATCAAAGTTCTAGATTTTGTAAAGACTGCTTCAGAAAGATTGCACTTTTGTACCTTTTGGAGTATCGGAATAAAAGACCGAACCAGTACTGTTTTATTTCACAAACGGAGTACAATGTATTGGGCACGTTTATCATTATTTTGCTGTTTGGTTCTATGTCATTAACAGTTACCTTTATTGTCTCTTATATGTATTTCTGCTAACACAATTATACATTATTTCACTTTTGAACATGATAGAATTGCCATTTTACAGTATATATATATTTGAGCAATTGACTAACTTATTTAAATAAGATATATGCTT
Organism: Pinus taeda; assembly: GCA_000404065.3. Taxonomy (NCBI): domain Eukaryota; kingdom Viridiplantae; phylum Streptophyta; class Pinopsida; order Pinales; family Pinaceae; genus Pinus; species Pinus taeda. The sequence goes on from APFE030201893.1 coordinate 30,781, forward strand.
AATTAATTGTTTTTCTTAACTATTTAATCAAACAATTACTTTAAATGCTCTTCATTTCCATAAATGTTTGATTAATCTTTATTATCACACATTTAGGGCAATCACTTTAGATCGCATTCAAATAACAATAAGTATTCCCGGGTAATAGATAGGCTTATGTCTTCATATAGTTAAGGAATTTAATATACTTCTTCAAGCACATATGTAACTAATTACTAAGTGCATGATTGTTAGTGTTTGGACCAACCAGGAATCGGTTCTTGAGAGCTATCTCCTTCCTTCAATAAATATAGAGTAGATTAACTGCAACTTAGTTTAATTTTGCATGTGTTATCCTAGATTTCATATTTTAGAAGTCCTTTTTTTCAAGAAAAAAAACTTTAGATTGGATTGGTTGTGCCACTAAAACAACTTAACGATCATTATTCTTGCCCTATCATCTAGAACAATTGATCGGATGTCCTTAAATATTAGTAATTAAAAACATATTTTAAAATTGATAGTGATTGGTAAAAGGTAACTTGACCTAGTTAAACTAGTGAGAGCCACCATTCCAAATGAAAAAAGAGATACTTTAGGATCCAGACAGAGTGGTTATCCCCATGTTATTGCAGCAATTTTCGAGGCTTCAACATTTTGGCACTAGAAGGAGGGCCTAAAGTTAGTTAGTTTTTTTAATTATTATTTACCATTTTTAACTAGTGATGACTCCGATATGGATTCCTACACTTGGTAATGGGTTTAGTTCACCTAAGCCTACACGAGGCATGCCCAAGAATCAGATTGAGTGCTTGTCAAATTTAAAATTTGATGGTGAGTGTAACATTTCTACATTATACCATATTTATGAGTTTGTTAATAGATATCAATATTTTAATATCATGGTCACTAACAAAATTTGCAAGATTTTCACTCTCATATTCAGGGGATGAATCTGCAAATACTTCAATGTGCTTCCCACGAAGTCAATTCACTCGTGGAACCATTTTATGTAGTATTCTTGAAAGCACATCAAAATTATAGTTTTGATAATTTGTATTTAGAGTTAGAAAATCTTACCATGTACAATAATGAATCTTTAGATGAATTTTCAAATAAATTCTAGTTGCTTTGTTATAGATTTCGTTTAGATGATTTTCCTTCAAACAATTATTTAATTGAACATTTTACTTTTCTTGTATCTTCTTAATCTGAAGATAACGAATCAATTACTGAAGAACAAGACACAAATAATCTTGAATCAATAAATAATTTTATTGAATACGAACCTGAAATTGTAATTGAATCAATTTTTAATCGTGAATGTGATTAATCAGTAGGTTTAATAGAATTTGATTTAGCAGAAGATTTAGTTAATGTAAATTTCAATTTATCATCTCTTAAAGAAAATTTCGAAATGTCAAAACATGTAACTATAATCGAAAGAAGGTCTTTAAACCCGGATTATAATACGATGAGTTATATAGATGAATCATTTTACCCGTCAGAACATTATTTCCTTTATCCTGATGTCTTTTTATATCACGATATAGTAAATGATGATTACATTAATCTTACATTTGATAATTTTCCTAGTCTGTCTTCTGAAAAATTTGCAGCTATCACTCATTTGGATGTTAATTCTTTAATTTCAAAACCATCTTCTTTTATATTTTTTGGTTCTATTAGTTCAGATGAAACACTTGATTATCGGAAGAAAGAGATGATTTTTGACGATTATCACGATGATGATTTTCAATAATTACATCCTATACAAAGTATTCCAGTTTTAGAAAAAGATTCATCTCTTGTAGATTCACATACATTGATTTTACTTTCTCTTTCTAAATACAAATGCAATTTTAACAATTTTGATGATTCAGTTTTAAAGAAAAATTGCATTTATAAGTGTTTGATGGAATGTCCTTCTAGTGGAAATTTATAGATTGAAGTCCATGATAGGTTCGAGAATTTCCTTGTAAAATTATTTTGTAGTTTTAATGTTCATAATGATTCGTTTATTTTTGTCTTATTCTATTTTGTTTTATCTTTTCATTAATTTTGTAAGCATATCCAAATTTTCAAAATTGAACTTCCTCGAGATCTATTAATTGAAAATGATGAATTGATTTTTCAAAACCTTGAATATCAAAAACGATTTCGTTTCCAATTCAATTTGATATTCATAAATTCATTCCAACCATCTCATCATCTTTCAAATCTAGATCTCGAGCCTGTTCTTTTACAACATGCCTTGCCATCATCTCTTTTGGTAAGTTTAGAATCCCAAGCAAATATTTATCTCTTCTTTTATGATGTAGTATATATTTGTTTAGATAATGCTTTCCAAAAGAGACATTTTACTAATACGCTAATTACAAATAAACTAATTTGTGTACATAATTTTACATTAAACGAACTAATCATTTTTGTTTCATTTTGTTTGTTTTCATTATATTACTACTCAAACTAATTTGTGTACATAATTTTACATTAGACGAACTAATCATTTTTGTTTCATTTTGTTTGTTTTCATTATATTACTACTCACATTTGGCTTGTACATACAGGTAGGTGTTAAGATAAGACAATGGTTACACTAAAAGTTTGATACTATATAGCCATAATATCCTTTTTGAATAGGATAAGAGTAGATTAGAGTTAGTTTAGTTTGGTTTTTGGTTAAGTAAAAGATGATTTCTAAGTAATACTTGGAAGAAGACAAATTTCTATGAGGTAAATTGATTATTGAATGCTTTTATGTACACATCATTATTATCATCTGTTTGTTTTTAGTTAAATTATTCTAAGTTTCCGCTTACTTTATTTTTTCTTCTTATAGTTGTTTTTCTTTTTGTAGGTTTACCTTAGTCTAGGTTTTGCGAATAAGATTGTTGTGATTAAAACCAATTATAAAGAAAAAATTTGCAAAGGCTTGTTCAGGGAGTTCCCTTAACCTCCTATATCATTTTTTTATAATGTTTTTTTAAAGTAAGTCATGATTAAGAAAGATTATCCATGTTAAAAATCAAAGAAGAAATTGTTAATCACAACTCAACATTAGTTCATTTTTAAATAAACTCCTCAGCACGACAACTCTTTAAACAAGTGATGCAGGAGCATCCAGCTAGGGCACCATGACCGGGTCTTGGTCTTTGTAAAGGTGGAGAGTTATATTATCATATTGGTTTCTTTATGCCAAGTTTGTCAGAGTAGGATGTAGGACTTTGTTTTTCTTTTTAATCTTAGTATTAGTTAAGGATAGTTTGGTCGGTTATTAATTTTTTTGTCTTTAATCAATAGTAGGTTAATAATTGTTTTGTCATTTTAAAGGAAAAAGACAAATATGTCCAATGTAAAATCTTGTCGTAATGGCAGAACCGAATACATGAGTAGTTATGTAACTATAAGAATTACAGCTGAAAAAGTAACTACACAGTTCAAGTAACTGTAGACAGAGGACATAAATGTAACATTGGAAATCATTGACAGGGTTCAGCATGTTGCATACAATAATAAAAAGACAGAACAAGTTTATTATCCATCCATCTGTAACAATTTCTTCATACTGTGTATCTATATTTCTTAACTATTAAACAATTCAGAAATGACAAAAAAAGTGCAGGCATACAACTTTACGCATTTCCTCTCTTAAAGAAAAGAGTACTGGCAGGATGAACGCATACAAGTTTTCAGGAAGAGAATGGACAAGTAGTGAACAAGCCCATGGCTGGAAGGCTTCAACACAACATAACCAACTAAACAAGAAAACAAGAACCTGAACATCGATTGGACAAACCCCAAACAAAGGTAACTCGTGACAGTCGGTTCAACATCATTTCTTTTCATTTCCAACGAAACAGAGAAAATATATGTATGTTATTACATAGAAATTCAATATTACATTGTCGGAATAAATAGAAGAAATAACGAACATGAGATAGAGCAGACCCTAGTCGAGGGTTTGACATTGTAAAACCCTTATCTCTAACTAAAAGGTTCAACGAAAATGAATTACAAAACTGGAACTGTAATAGAGGAGAACCCAGGTCGCATAGTGACCCAAGTAAAGTCTAAACGAACAAACGCTATGATGTAGCCAACAGAAATTACAAACCCTCGTTACAACCCTACAAGACTACGGTGACAGAGCCTACCAGAAAGGAACCAAAGGGTTTGAGAACGAAGAGTTGAAGCCATCCATGTCCAAGGTCGAAACTTGACCTGCGAAGCTAGAACAAGCAACTATCAGTCAAACAACGCATAAAAGAAAATGAATAAAGATATAGTTCAGGCAAGGGGAGAACAAAACCTTAGCTGGGAACGTGTTTGTACAAAGAAAATGCAGGCTATTGAGCCACAGAACACGGAAGACACCTGAGATGAAGGAGCAAAACATTTGTTAGCACTGGAACCATACAAAAGTAGAAATGAAGCATGGAAGGATAAGTTATCTGAGGAACAAGAGCTGAGCGAGGCCACCGTGCCTGTAACCTGAGCATGCAAAGACAATAACAAAAAGAAATTAGCAGCAGAGCCATAGCAAAGCAACAAACAATAGGACAGTAATAGTTGAGAACCAGACAAGACCAACTAGTGGTCGATTCCATGCTAACGCATATAAATTAACAAATAGCACCCAAAAAATGAGTAAACCAACCTCTACAATGAGTGATAGGGCCGCAAAGCAAAGAACATAGTTTCCAACAGCACAGGAAAAGCCTATAGCTCAACATTCTTTCGTAAACAGAATGAAAAATACCATTACCAAAGGAACCCTCGCGGAGTACACCTTGCAGAGCAGAAATTCGAAATGAAAAAAATGCCAAGGGTTTTGCCCGAAATGAACTAGCGGGAAATGAGGATCGAGGCCAGACAGATCAGCTGTCGCATTAACTATCCACCATAAATGATTTCAACAACCACGAAAAATGTCTATTGATTACAAGTGTGATTAACGCCTAATCATAAACCGAATCCAAGTTAACAATCAACACCAGACAAACTTTGGTTTAAGTCATACATTGGAGTGTGGGCTGGGTTCCATCATAGTGGTATCATAGCAGAATTTAAAGTCAGTTTGAGAAATGGAGGTAGGAAGGTGAGGTCATGGTAGAGGTATTCGAAGAATAGCAGAGGAAGGACTGAGAGAGGACATTAGGATCCTTATTGTCCGTTTGGAGGCAGTTGAGGCAAGAAGAAGAAGGGATCCAAAGATAGGCAATGATAGCGAGGAGGAAGTTGTAGCAACAACAGATGGATTGGATGGAGAGAGCCCAAAAATGAGACTGTTGAGGTCAGTATTAATGGCAAGCAGTAAACCCAAACCAGAACTCCCAAATTATGATGGCAGCTTGTCCATATAGGTTCTATTGGACTGGATCAACGAGCTGGATAAGTATTTCGAGTGTGAGGAGGTCAGTGAATACCACATAGTTAAGTTCGCAATGACAAAGTTGAAGGGACACACAGCCCTGTGGTGGGACAGTGTCCAAATAGAGAGAAGGAGATTGAACAAGTTGCCGATCAAAAGCTAGTCAAGGATGGTGACCAAATTGAAAGGCAAAATTTTTCCTAAGGACTACCAAGTTGCACTACATAGGCAAGTGTAGAATCTAAAGCAGAAGGGGATGATAGAGAGGTAATATACTGAGTTCTACTGAGTAAACTTAAGGGCTGGTTATACAGAGGATACCCCGGAGAAGACAGGCATGTATGTAAATGGTTTAAGGCTAGAAATTTTAGATGAAATTAGTATTCTTTCTCCAAAGAGCATTGAAGAAGCATATCATAGTGCTATGAAAGCTGAAGAGAAAAATACTAGAAAGCAAAATGCCAGGAGAGGATGAGGAATAGGCAGAGGAAGAGGCCGGTCCTATGGCATAGGGCTAATTTCTAGCAGAAATGAGGAAGGCAGTAGTTCTAAAGCTTCCGGAACAGCAAAAAAAGGGGACAGTGCAAGAGGAGGTAGGCCATATCAGTGAGGCAGGGGAAATGGCCGAGATAGAGGAGCTAGTTATCAATGTTATAGGTGTCATAAGTGGGGACACAGATCATTTGAGTGTCCTGAGGCAAACCAAGCTGGACAGAGGAGTGTGTATGTTGTACAACCAGAAGAAGCAGAGGCACCTCCCCAAGAAGCAGAAAATGCTTAAGAAACAGGGGAAGCCCTAGTTTTGAACAAGGTGTTGTTGAAACCAACCAAAGAAACCACTGAACAAACGCATCGAAAAGCTCTGTTTTGGATGGTTTGTAAGCCACACGGTAAGTGCTGTAAGCTAATTATTGACAGTGGTAGTATAGATAACTTGGTAACCACAGAAATGGTGGAAAAGTTGGGGTTGAAGTGGTTGAAACATCCCACCCCTTACAAAGTTTCATGGCTACAAAAAGGTCATCAGTTGCTGGTAGATGAACAATGTGAAGTGGAATTTCATATCGGTAGATATAGGGATAAGGTCATTTGTGACATAATGCGGATGGGTATATGTCACATACTACTAGGCAGGCCATGGCAGTATGACAGGAAAGTGGTACATGACGAGAAGACAAATTGTTATAAGTTTGTCAAGGATGGGATCAAGCACACGCTTGTGCCCATTAAGGAGGAAGAAAGAATAGGGACAAGTGAGACAAGAGTATTGTTAATGAGTGGAAAACAGTTTATGAAACAAGTTGAGGACAGCGAGGTGAGCTATGCTATTGTAAGAAGAGCGAAGATGGTGCTTCTACATACAGAAGTGTCAAATTTATCCACAGAAATTCAACAGATGTTGCAGGAGTTTACGGACATAGTGGTGGATGATTTGATAGATAATTTGCCCCCCAAAAGAAGCATAAGTCACCATATTGAATTCATACCTGGAGCAAGCTTGCTGAATAAGGTAGCATATCAAATGAGCCCCAAGGACAATGAGGAGATTAGAAAGCAGGTGCAGTAACTGCTAGACAAAGGATTGATAAGGGAGAGATTGAGCCCTTGCACAGTTCCAACAGTTCTCGCTCCCAAGAAAGGAGGAGAATGGAAGATGTGCACAGACTCGAGGGCCATCAACAAGATTACCATCTGGTATAGATTTCCACTGCCACGGATGGACGACATGATGGAATGCCTAAGTGGGGCAGCATACTTTTCTAAGATAGATTTAAAGAGCGGGTATCATTAGATCCAAATTCGAGAGGGGGATGAGTGGAAGATAGCCTTCAAAACTAATGAGGGACTATATGAGTGGCTGGTTATGCCATTCGGACTTTGCAATGCACCTAGTACATTTATGCGGTTAATGAATGAAATGCAAAAATATTACATCAGAAAATTTTTAATAGTGTACATGGACAATATACTAATTTTCTGCAGGACAATGGAGGAGCACCTTGGACATGTTTAGAAAGTGCTAGAGAAATTGCAGTAGAACAAGCTGCTAATAAACCTGAAAAAAGTGTACTTTTTTGCAAAAACAGTTGATTTATTTGGGCTTTGTAATAGTAGAAAACGAGCTGAAGATGGATCCGGAAAATATTGTAGCGATAGTTAATTGGCCATCCCCGAAAATCTTATTTGAGGTATGTAGTTTTCATGGGTTGGCGAGTTTTTACCGAAAATTCATAAGAAATTTTAGTGAAATCTGCACACCTATGTTGGACACTATTAAAAAGGCTAATCAGCCTTTTCGATGGACTGATGTAGAGAAGAGGAGTTTTCAGCTACTAAAGAGGAGGATCACAGAGAGACAGATCCTAAGATTGCTAGATTTTGAAAATCTCTTTCAGGTTCGTTGTGATGCTAGTGGTACGACTATTGGAGCTGTACTCAACCAAGAGGATAAACCTGTTGTATTTTTCAGCAAGAAGTTAAATGAATGCAGGCAGAAATATTTGTCCTACGATAAGGAGTTCTATGTTGTCGTCTAAACACTGAATCATTGGAGACACTATTTGCTGGGAAATGAAATTGTGTTGTTTTCGAATAATTTTGCACTACAGTATGTGATGCAACAATGCAAGCTAAATCACAAACATGCCAAGTGGGTGGAATATTTGCGAAGTTTCACCTTTGTGTTGAAACACATCAGCGGGCAGGCCAACAAGGTGGCAGATGCATTGAGTAGGAGGACCTTACTTTTGCAGGAGAGTACTGTACAAGTGTTGGATTTTGAGCACTTGAAATATTTATACCAGATTGACACAGATTTTAAGGAATCCTATGAGGCATGTCAGAATCCCTTGGTGAGAGATAATAGTCCATGGTTGGACTACAACTTGCAAGAGAAACTGTTGTTTAGAGGAGGAAAGTTATGCATTCCTCACTGCTTGATGAGCGAGAATATTATTCGAGAAAAGCACAGTGGAGGTCTAGCCGCACATTTCGACATAGACAAGACATTCAAGTAGCTCAATCATTTCTACTTTTGGCCAAAAATGCAAAGGGATGTACAGTGATTTGTGACCAGATGTAAAGTGTGCCAGTTAGTGAAGGCTCACAGTCAGAACACAGGACTGTATACACCATTACCTGTTCCGAGCAGACCGTGGGACTTAGTCAGCTTGGACTTCGTCTTGGGTCTACCAATGACATAGTGGGGTTATGACTCGGTAATGGTAGTAGTGGACAGATTCTCAAAGATGGCACATTTTATCCCTTACAGAAAAAACAGTGATGCCACTCACGTGGCCCACTTTTTTTTACAAAGATTGTTAGGCTACATGGTTTTCCTAAGTCTATTCTTTCTGACAGGGACGTGAAGTTCACAGGGCACTTTTGGCGCACCCTGTGGAATAAGATGGACATAGTTGAGTTACAGTTCTGCTTATCACCCACAAACTGACAAACAAACAGAGGTGGTAAACAGAAGTTTGAGAAACCTGCTACGAAGTTTGATTGGTGAGAATTCGTGGATGTGGGATCAAGTGCTTGCCCAGGCAGAGTTTGCTTATAACGACTCACCTAATTGCAGCATGGGTTGTAGTCCTTTTCATATCTTGTACAGCATGCATCCTCATGGAGTGCATGAATTGCGAGATCTCGGACATCAAGAAAGGCGAATCAAAAATGGGGAAGATTTCGCTAATGCGATGAGAGATTTGCATGAGCAAGTGAAAATTAAATTGTAGGACAACAGCCAAAAGTATAAACAACAAGCAGATTTGAAAAGAAGGGAAGTGCAGTTCAATGTGGGAGATGAAGTCCTCATGCATTTATGCAAGGAACGCTTCCCTAGAGGTGCATACAACAAGCTAAAGTATAAGAAGATTGGCCCCTACAAAGTCCTCCAGAAATTTTCAGCAAATGCCTATGAGATACAGCTGCCACCAGGGATAGGCATTTCACCCATCTTTAATGTGGCAGAACTGTTTCCTTACATTGCTGACCTAGAAGAAGAAGACAGAACCACATGGCTGACACGAAATACCCATGATGGAGGAAAAGCTTAGATGAGACAAATGCCTTATGTTCAGCCTCCCAAGATCGAGAGAATCCTCGATACTCAAGTGGCCAAACAAACTCGGCAGAAGGAATATTTGCAATACCTGGTCAAGTGGAAGAACCATCCTATTGAGGAGAGTTCATGGCTTGATTCCAATCGAATTGAGCAGGTAGGTTCTTCAGTCGAGAAGCTCATGGATCGGAGTCATGATTTCTTTTTTCCCCAGGAGCCTGATGCAGGAGCATCCAGCTAGGGCACCATGACTGGGTGTTGGTCTCTGCCACAGTGGAGAGTTATATTATAATATTGGTTTCTTTATGTTCAGTTTGTTAAAGTAGGATGTAGGACTTTGTTTTTTTTTTTAATCTCAGTATTAGTTAAGGACGGTTTGGTCGGTTAGGGTCATTAATTTGTTTGTCTTTAATCAACAGTAGGTTAATAATTGTTCTGTCATTTTAAAGGAAAAACACAAATATGTCCAATGTAAAATCTTGCCGTAAAGACAGAACCGAATACATGAATAGTTATGTAACTATAAGACTTACAACTGAAAAAGCAACTACACAGTTCAAGTAACTGTAGACAGAGGACATAAATGTAACATCAAAAATCATTGACAGGGTTCAACATTTGGCATACAGTAATAAAAAGACAGAACAAGTTTATTATCCATCCATTTGTAACAATTTCTTCATACTGCGTATCTATATTTCTTAACTATTAAACAATTTAGAAATGACAAATAAAGTGCAAGCATACATCTTTATGCATTTCCTCTCTTAAAGGAAAGAGGACTAGCAGGACAAACGCATACAAGTTTTCAGGATGAGAATGGAAAAAACAGTGAACAAGCCCATGGCCGGAAGAATTCAACACAGCATAACCAACTAAACAAGAAAACAAGAACCTGAACATCGATTGGACACACCCCAAACAAAGGTAACTCATGACAGTCTGTTCAACATCATTTCCTTTCATTTCCAACAAAACATATAAAATATATGTCTGTTATTACATAGAAGTTCAACATTACAATGTCGGAATAAATAAAAGAAATAACGACCATGAGATAGAGCAGACCCTAGTTGAGGGTTTGACATCGTAAAACCCTCATGTCCAACAAAAAGGTTCAATGAAAACAAATTGCAAAACTAGAACTGTGACAGAGTTGAACCCAGGTTACATAACGACCCAAGCAAAGTCCAAACGAACAAACGTTGTGGCGCGGCCAATAGAAATTACAAACCCTAGTTACAACCCTACAAGACTACGGTGACAGAGCCTACTAGAAGGGAACATAAGGGTTTGAGAATCGAAGAGTTGAAGCCATCCATGTCCAAGGTCGAACCTTGACCTGCGAAGCCAGAACAAGCAATTGTCAGTCAAACCACGCATAAAATAAAATGAATAAAGATATAATTCAGGCAAGGGGAGAACAAAACCTTACCTGGGAACGCGTTTGTAGAAGGAAAACGTAGGCTAGTGAGCCACAGAACATGGAAGTCACCTGACATGAAGGAGCAAAGCATTTGTTAGCACTGAAACCATACAAAAGTAGAAATGAAGCATGGAAGGATAAGTTACCTGAGGAACAAGAGCTAAGCAAGACCACCGTGCCTATAACCTGAGTATGAGAAGACAATAACAAAAAAAATTTAGCAACAGAGCCATAGCAAAGCAACAAACAACAAGATAGTAATAGTTGAGAACCAGAAAAGACCAACCAGTGGTCGATTCCATGCTCAAGCATATAAATTAACAAACAACGCCCAGAAAAAGAGTAAACCAACCTCCAAAATGTGTGATAGGGCCGCGTAGCAAAGAACATAGTTTCCAACAACGTAGGCAAAGCCTGTAGCTCAACATTCTTTCGTATACAGAATGAAAAAGACCACTACTAGAGAAACCCTCGCGGAGTTCACCTTGTAGAGAAAAAAGTCGAAACGATGAAAATGCCAATGGTTTTGCCCGAAATGAACTAGCAGGAAACGAGGATCGAGGCCAGACAGATCAACTGTCACATTAACAATCCACCATAAATGATTTCAACAACAACAAAAAATATCTATTGACTACAAGTGCGACTAAAGCCTAATAATAAACCGAATCTGAGTTAATAATCAGTGCCAGACAAACTTTGATTTAAGTCATACATTGGAGTGTGGGTTGGGTCCCATCAACAAGACAGTAATCTAACTTGAAGAATATTTATAATACAATATTAATGCTTTTATTTCAAGTTGTCATCATCTTGTTTGAGTCATTTTCTCTCCATGCCTTTTTCATCTTGTTTGTTTTGATTCTTAGTTGGTTCGTTTTGTTTTTCACCCCTTTTGATGGAGTTGATTTTAAGATATATCATTTTCGATCCCTTTGAAAATCCTCATTCATTTTATTTTAGTAATATTATCAACTTTCAGTTAGAGGAATTTTTCAATCCAACACTGGTTTCATTCGTGGGAAATTATCAACTCTATTTTTAATAAAATTCTAGGGTTAAAGGAAGAATATTGGGTTATTCTTCAAATTGTTGTCATCTAGATCTCAAATTGTAACATAAGAGCTAATTTTACAACAACTTATCATACACTCAACTTTCTCTAAAAGCAACACAAAGCAATTTTAAAAGTTTAGTTTCAAAAAACTCTTCCATATCATCCCAAATCTCTTAATGAGATAGTGGTCTCCACATCTATTATCACTAATTCTCAGAGTAAAAAAATGTTAAAAAAATCATACCTGAAAGATAGGTGGTCTGTGCAAAGGAGCCAACCTACCATGATCATGAATTTTGATGATCATGACATTATCAATATGGTTACCATGCCAAGATAATGGCTCATAACTTTTCATTGTGTGACAAGAGATCTTTTCACAAGTCGACTTGTTCTTAACCATAAAAACTTGTCAATGGAATTGTTTTTATCTCGTCATCAAGCTAGGGAAATCATTCTCAGAGTTTAACAAAATAATTTTTTCTATGAATATTCAAACATAGATGTGATACTAACATCTTGGGCTAACTGGTAACCCTATCGAAGCCTTGAACGCCTACTGGCAAAAGTTGCTCTACCTATGATTATAAGAGTTCATCTTTATAACTAAACAAAACAACATGCTTTTGTGATTTAAGTTTAAGTTGTCATCAATTTAAAATTTGTTGTCAATTATCACTCTTATAATCAATATTATGAGATACACAAAATGATAGTATTGTGATTTCTCTTAAGAGTTCCCAAGAAGAGTCTGAATCCTAGAAATTTGATTTAATTTAATTTATATTCATTTTTTCCTTTGAATTTTATCATCAATTTTTACAAATATAACTCGTTGTTCCCAGTATGTCACCATTGTTGTGGTAAAACACAACACCCCCATTTTCCACTTATAAATCTCACATGGGGACCCTTTTAAATGATCACTTGATAATATTATTATTGAATTTTGACAATGTGGATGGCCTAAATTTGTTGGAATTGTCCTTATCTATCTATCTAATTTTTTCTTACTTCATTTGGATTGGTTGTTTGCGAATTTCACTTGTTTGAAGATTGGATGTGTTTTAGCCTCTTGACTTTATTATTTTTTTTATGGGTTGATCATGTTTTGGTTGTTGCAATAGGCTCCTTCTATGATTGGTGATTAGCTTTTATGATCATAAAAACATTCTCTTAGTGGTCACAAGAAGGTAATGTGGCACCTTCGTTTGACACATCACCCCATATTTCACGTTTGGTGAGATTGATTGTTTTCGCTTTCACTTGACTTGATACATGCATTGGAAAAAAGCCAAATTGTTAGTTAACCATGCTATATATATATATATATTATAATATATATATATATTAATTATTAATTATTTTAAATTATTTGTAATATAATATTGTAAAAATCATTATAATATAAACAAAACATAAACAATGGTAAATAAATAAAAAGTAAAACCCATATATTATGAATTTTATATAACACTTTTATACTGTACATATTTTATCCACCAAGTGTAAATACATTATTTATATTATAAAGCACGTAAAATGTGATATTAGTAAAGTATTTCATATACGTAGTGTATATAAAATTGTATCCAATATGGAATGCTTATTTTAACAAGAGGTGCTGCGGGGCAGCTAGTCCCTGCCCTAAGCTGGAGGAACTCAAACAGGCTGAGGAAGGTTTGAGTTAGCGACTGACCTTACCGCTAAAGACCCAGTACACCTAGCAAACACTGACTCAATCACAAATTAGGCCTGCTCATTAGGCCAGTAAAAGAGACCTGGTTCCTTGTCTTGGATAACGAGTTCCAGCTAGCGTTAGATTTCTTATTTCCTTGGAGTCAGGGTGACAGAAGACTGAGGCAAGAAGCCTTTCATATATAAGTTTTGACATTGCACTATAAGTTTTGATATTCAAACACCAGGTAGAGAGAAAGCTTTCGACCTTCAATCCATTCGATCTCCACAACCAACATCCATAGCCAGCAAACTACGGCATATATAAAAAAATAAAAGTGTGGAGCAGAGAGTTCTTTCAGCATTTTAGCGCATCATCTGTTGTAGACTGATAGAACAGAAAGGCAACGATATGAACTGCCCTGTGAAAATTAGAAATATATTCGTACTTGATAATGTGTTTACAACGAGAGAGCATATTGAGAGTTGTGATTTCTCTAAAAGAACTGGTAGGAAATCCTTCCTCCGTAATATCTGTATGACTTTTCTTGATAGCCACAATCTGACCAGTTTCCCTCACATTCGCCTTGACAACATTCCCGTATGTTCCCTCCCCGAGTTTATGTATAAATTTATACTTTTCCATGTCTTCTTTCTGCTCTTTTTACGCAGAGGAGAGTTGGTAACTTAAACTGCACTCGCTTGGAAAAGAGAGGAAAAGTCCATTTCTCAACGCAGTGCACTTCACAGTGTGTATTTGATCTGCCTCTACCTAAAATCAACATATATTTAGTGAATTCCAAGTCAATGAAACGAAATGAGACGACTGTTGATCTTAACTTGTAAGTCGATAGCGAATTTTGATTAAGGATAAAACCATAGAAATCAAGACATTGCTTTTCTAGTTAATTAATTTTCATTTGCAAATTCAGCAATGTCAAGTGAGACAGTAAGCTAAGACACCAATTATTATTATTTATTAGAAGTTTAAGATTCATGTTTAATATCAAAATAAAAATTTATAAAAAAATTATTTTCTTCATAATATATAGAACGCCAAAGAGATGCTCCGCAGCTTAATATGGCAATATAGCAATGAGTAAAAAAAATATCTAATACGTTATACAATATAATATCATAACAACACTTCAAGGGAGAGATACAGCGTTACTTCGAATGCTGGACAGTCATAAACGGAACCAACCTTATTAAAGTCATTATAAAAGTTCGTTAGTATTGGACAACTTATGAGGACCAGCCCCTTTCTCTCTCCCTTACCACATGCACTGCATGCAAGCCATGTGCTTGTGCGTGCCATTATCATACACTCTAGACTCGTCGCATCGTCGCATACATTACATGTGTTGGCCTGTGTAAAACATATGTTGGGTAACGTAGGCGTCATAGCAAAACCTGAGACAGAAGATCAATGCTCGGAGGCAGCAGGGAGGTGAGGGACTCATTCTCTGTGGCAACGAGGCTCATTACCTTCAACACTAATAGATCAATGGCACGAGCTTATTTCAGAGGAAACTAGCTTTTCCGAGGGGGACTTGTTGGAGGATCGTGACAAAGAGAGTAAAAGCAAATTAAAAGATGATTCTGGTTCTTGCAAGGATGAATCACAAATGTTTGCCATACGGAAGGAGTCACATCTGAGAGCTTTTAAATTTATCGATAAATAGCTCAAATCATCTCGGTAGTAGGCGGTGGGACAAAGGTTAGCTTGACTATCAGCTAACTAGTTCTTGCTTAGAGGAAGGTTACAATTCATATTATTGTAGCAACAACAGAGGAATCCTTGAATTGGAGACGAAAATTGTTGTTCTGCATCGGAATCCTGCCAAGAACGAACTCACCAACCCGAGAATCAAGAGAAGGCTCAATTTTGAGTCAAATCAGCTCTCGATCGAGCAATTTCGGTCCAGGGACGCCATTTTCCGCGATTTGGAGACGGTGCTCCGCGGAGTTCTCGCCGTGACACAAGAGAAAGACAGGTCGAGGAAAAGATTGCATTCCGCCGACGAGATTTCCACTCCTGTGAAGGTTTTCAAACAAGGTAAGGATCTCAAGGCCAACGATGAGGTTGTTAGAGCAAAAAGACGGCTAAATTTAGCGGACAGCGGAGGATCTTTGCCGCAGGTCAAGAAGTCTAGTGATGTTTTAAGCGAAGGGCAATTAAATGCTAAAGATTTCAGGGAAATTAGAAAAAAAGCAAAGCAGAGTTGTCTAAATCACATATTTGGTAAAAAAATCACAAATTCAATTTACGGGCACTACCACATCGGATGACAACTGTGTGTAGCCAGAAGAAATATATGGCTGAGATTCATCTGCACCGAAAGCTCCATCAGAGCATCAACGAGGAGACCAAACGGGGCGATCAGGCCTGTCCTTATTCCTCATCCATCTATCATGTTTTTCATCTATATTTGCAACAACATGCAAATCAATTGTAGCCAGCTTCTCATCTAAAAATTGTTTAGTATTTATATCAGAGAAATCTCATTGATTAGTCATTAGGGAACTGCTGATAAAGTTAGACTAGTATTTCAGATTAATCAAATAACAAGACACCTAGAATGTTGCATACCTTTTTGTGCATATGACACTTGATTTTGCTGCTCATATTGCAAGTTTACAAGTCACTGAGGTTGTTGAAAGTCCTTATTTACTAAAATTCCTTTCACAGTTCTCCCACTAGGGTCATGACGTTGATGCAGTTTGAAGGATGTTAATGGAGATCCTCTAACAGGAGATGTCATTCCTTGCTGATTCACTGATCCACCATGATGTTGTGCCAAGGAAACGCCTTTGATAGATGACATGTTATGTGCTAACCGTCTGCCAGGTTTCTGCTTTCCTGTTATGCTAACCGTCTGCCTGGTTTCTACTTTCCTGTTATGCTAACTAGGCTTCTGCCTTCCTGTTATGCCTACCTGGTTTTTGCCTTCCTATTATGCTTGGCTTCTGCCTTCCTGCTATCCTACTTGTTAACCTGTTAACCATGTGTTTGACGCAGTGTTCTCAACTTTCGAATGTACGACACATATATGACACATGTTTAGGTGTAAACCAAGTGGTGGCAGGCATACATGCAGTGGCAGTGCAGTGGTGGATAATATAGTTACATGTACTAGTGGATATCCATAACATTTAATTCTTTAAACTAATCCTAGAATTAATTTACCTCTCTCAAAAATTCTCAAAAATGCAACAGGAACATACTAATATATGATATGATTTTAGGTACTTATAGCCTCCCCGCCTCGGGAAGAGGCTAAATAAGATGATTAAACAAATAACCTTATAAAACTACACGGTTATCCTTACAGAGTTCGGATAAAGTTAGGTTATACATGAAAAACGGTTATCCTTACAGAGTTCGGATAAAGTTAGGTTATACATGAAAATGACCAGCTAGAACTAATGCTATCTCACAATTTTCGATTGCTATCTCACAATTTTCGATTGCTATAGTCCCTGACCATTGGACTAATAATAAGGTAACATGGAGAGAAATTAAGACAAAGGGTCTTAATGTATTTTTATCAAACTTGTGAAATTTCCACCCAAGAGAAATTAAGAAAAGTTCATTCGTTCAAAACACGTAAAATATATTTGCATTAGAACTATCAACGTGGCATGGGTAAAATTAATAACGCAAAGGCATAATTCACAACTTGTTCCAATCACTGCGGTTTCGGTTTTTGTTGGGAAATTTCATATGGTTAATGTCACTTGGTTGACTCTGCCCCATACATTTGTTACATCGTGCATCAAGCTATATGCCAAAACCTCACCAACTCAATCTACCTTTGTTGTGATAAAAAAATTACCTTTCTCCCACTGCGTTAAATTTCGATCGACGTTTAACGAAAACGTGTACTTCGCACACCTATATACAGTAGTTTCCATTAATTGTATATACCATACATGTCCCATGTTTCCTCTAATATAACATGATAGATTTGAATTTGCTTAATTGGTTGCGATAGTTTAGTCTAATTATTAGTTTTCTTAATCTAAATGGTGTTTTCTCGTTACATGTGAGCCAATTTCAATGGATAAGGATGAAGATTATACGTTGACCACCATAGATTCGATTGCGGCAACTAAACGTATCAGTTAACACCAAAATAAAACCCATCAATTTGTTAGCCAAAGCAACACAGCCAACCACCCAATAGTTTCATGTTGAATATTCGTCACCCAAACTTTAGTGCAATACATTAACAAACAATGCGATAGACATGGAACAATATCCCTTGAGTGATATATTTCCTAACACACACACGCCATAATAACCATAAATCAAAATAATGACATCCACTTGGCTCGTCTGGGATTATGGCGATCCTCATCCTCATGTGTTAAATAAAATTTCAGGAGATAAAAACCATCCAATTTTCCACAGACACGGGAGAGGCATATAAAAAATAAATCATACCTTGCTCCTCATCAATTCGCAAATCCCCCGGCCACCTTTTATTGTCTTCCACTGCATTCTCCGCATGCCATTAAAATAAAAAAACAAAGGAATAAGTCACGGTAGGGCCCATCCCACACCGCTACCACGTGATCCTTTGTCAAAAGGCACAACACTTGTGCCATCGTCCCCCACTCTGATCAATGTGATCGCATTATTCCCGTAAACTATGATATTCCTATAAACTGTGATATTCCTGTAAACAACATACTAACTCATAAAATTTTAAATGTAAAGCCATGTTCCGATGCGATTGCAATTTGTTCATTAAAGAGAGAGCCCAACTGTGTTCTTTAAATACTCTAGTTCATCGTTTTTCTTGTCCAACACGGCTTATAGTTTGATTTTGACTGTTTGAAAAATATTTTTAATTCATTCTATGGCTTATCCACTCACTGTTTTCTGGCTTTCAAGTGAAAAATAGGAGGAACAATTGCACAGAAGGGGCAGATCATGCCATGAAATTAACCAACATTGGATATTTCAGATTCAAATAGAAAAGCTTAAAGAGACACAGCGACATTCCAAATATTGTCATCAAAATTGATTCTATTTTGTATTATTTTTACAAATTCTAAGGGGCTTTGTTAAAACTTCCCCAGCGCTGTGCGCAATTCTCTATTTCTGCATTTTTTCCATTTATTATATAAACCCTTTTACAGTAACGAATAAAGAGATAAAATTGCACACAGCAATATATTCTCTATTATTCATGAATGAAGAAATTACACACATATTTATACAATCAATAGTCTCAAGATAGGAATTCTATCTTGGACGTACACTAGTGTGGGTGAGAGATTCTATCAACCACACACTAAACTAGGAGAAACTAAATTCCTATTATGTAGAAACAAACTCCTCAAATGGAGAATTACAACCACAGACAAGTAGGAATTAATTATTTCTAACTCCCCCCCTTAATGACTACTTGTCATGATAGTGATTCACATACATGATTCTGTCTTATCACGCATATGTATACCTACAAATCCACCACCATCGGGCGAATTGCATATGCAGAGCTTCCAAAACGAAGAGAGATCAGTGCCTTTCTAAGGCAAATATTCATGTCCAAATAACAATCGCAAACAGTTGCACTGATTGATCCTTTCAATGCAACTGTTAGATAGAAAAGTGCACCAACCCTCTTATGCTCAAACACACCAATATCTTAGACCGTGAGCCAGGTGTTACTGCAGTCCACATGCTCCTACGAGCACAATGTTGTCGTGTACACGTTAGCCACTCAGGAAATATGCCACCACCGGGCAAGTCCGATCTACCACCACCGAGTAAATCCGCCAACTTCAATATGCCACCACCGGGCAAATCTGCCAACTTCAATATGCCACCACCGGGCAAGTCCGATCTGCCACCACCGGGCAAGTCTGATCTGCCACCACTGGGCAAATCCGCCAACTTCAATATGCCACCACCGGGCAAGTCCGATTTGCTGCCACCGAGTAGATCAGGAACTTCAACACGCCACTAACGGGCTACTTTGATCTGCTGCCACCGAACAGATCCGCAAATTCAAAGTGCCACCACCGGGCAAATCCTGTAGCCACTAAGACTCTATATGTGATTTATGGCTCACCATCACTTTACAGTGACAAAAGATGGTTTTAGGCTGACCATAAACCATTACAAAGTGGTTTTGAGATCACCACGAACTTTCAGATGCCTTTAAAACTTACATTTCATTCCACATTTTTGGAGTTTCTGGGTACATACAATGACTATTACAACATGCTAGGGAGTCTATTCCACAAACCACACTAACTCAAACAAATATCTATTTTGTTGTCCACCATAAACATTATCGCTACTCCTTTACCTTCTCTTTTCAATTGTTCATATCATCTTCAACATTATCTTTGGCATCTGTCTAATAGTTATCTTGGATTTCCATAATCCACACAAGTGATTGGTTAGAGTAGCCAATTCTATCCAAATCACTACACATCATATTGAGTTGGCTAGACTCAATATATTAATCAATTCCAAGATAATTCTATTATCTATAAACAACATGATATTCTTTACAGACAATTGAGAAACATATTTCATTTACCATGACCAAAGATATTTATGATTACCATCAGGAAAGCCTTGAGGAGTCATGGGAGCTCCAAAGTCGCCACACCTCATGGGTTGAAGTCAAAATGATCAACCATTGTTGCACGCGACACCAGTCCACGCCATTGCTCCAGATCTTGGAATACACTTTCCAATTTTCATCGAAATTCTCAGCCACTGCTCGACCCCTCTTCATTCTCAACACACCTTTCCTGTAACACGATCCAGGTGCGGTTTCATGGCTGTAGCTGAAAGATCCTACTGTGTAGCGCGAGGCTTGATGCAGGTGCAGACTTTGAGGGAATCTGACAGGATTTGTCAGGGCTTTTGAGCAGCTTCACCGAGCACATACTCAATTGATCAGCAGACTCAAAAATATTTAAAGGAAGCTATAATCACGACGAGCAGCACCTGAATAAACTCTCACAAAACTATTCCACTACCATACTCTGTAAAGAGACCCCATTTCCTCTTGTTGCTCGTAGTACACGCACACATAATGGTCTCCCATGCCCACACATTCCCCGCTATTTGCCTTCAACGCACTCCATTCTCCTCTGCTTATCATCTCCACCACGTTTCCTCCAGTGCAGCTTCTTCCATTCTCCCCTTGAAGCTCAATAACCCACCATTCTCAGAAATTTCCAGCCTCTTCTTCTCATATATTAGATCAGCCAGGCCCTTGCCCCCTCCATATCGAGATGACCCGAAGGACGATTCAAGATTCAGGGGATTATCTGAATGGAGGTTTTTTGGGAGTGGAATTATTTAGATATCCGTCTTTCTAATCCATCATATTGTGCAATTAATCAACCAGACTAATAGATGAAACTTTAAAATTTGTTGCCATTATTAGTCCCGGAGGGCACTACACAAGAAGAAATAATGAAGAAGATCTGAAGAATCAATAAAGCCGGAATTCAGGATAAATGGTTGAGCATTTGGCTGAACTAATTTTCGAAGTCCGAGCCATTATGATGAATCCCGAGGCTATGAAATAATTCAATGGAAGATCTCTGAAAAGGTAAAAAAAAACCTATGGCCGCCCATAGCAGCGGAAAATACGGCAAGCCATGAAATTGAAAGGCTTCGAAATGAGGGATAAAAATAATGTAGATTCAGTGTGCTCCACCACTCGACCTCCGACTGCATCGCCAACTCGAACTCCACTGAACCGTCGGTTTGACCAAAGTGCACGAATTGTTGCCTCCACGAAACTGTGGCGCCCACAATCAAACCATTCACCTCCACTGACAAATCTGAGAGATCGGACCAAGGTCATCTTATTCATTGTGACTGGAAAAAATTAACAAATACCAACCCAACAAAGGCATCACCGGATATATACGGTCCTACGTGGCCTCGGCAACAGGAAACCCGCCCTCCTTCTAGCGCCAACGCTCTTCCATGTCATCCATTGGCCACGTAATTCGTTCCTTGAAAACATAGGTAACAGTGTGCATTTGTTGCTCTTACTTCCAGACCTCATGTATCTCTTGAAAGGGGAAAAAAACTGTATGATTATCGATAATCGCAGGTTGCGAGTTCAATCGCTTTAGTCTGCAAAAATCCCAGAGAAATATGGATAGCATGGAAGAGTCAAGCTCGGAAAACCGTGACTCTGTTAGGAGATCATTGCATCCGCAGCTGAATCTGCTACCCGAAATGTCTCATAACACACTGTGTATAAGCATACTAGGAGCTCGAGCAGGCGGTCAAATGGTTAATACTCCGTCCCCATCACGGAGCCAGTATAGTGACAGGTTCATTCCTAGCAGATCGTGATCGAACCTCAAAGGCTTCGCATTGCTGGGTAAATCCTCGCCTTCTCCCTCCACTGCAGGGAAATCCGGTGACAGCCGAGAGGATGAGTCGGCAGAGGCTTATTCTTGCATTCCTGCTGATGGAAATTATTCCTCCTGCCATCATATGCAGTCTTCCATCCAATCCACTGACAGATCGAACCACCACACGACTGATCCACTCACCCTACGATCTGCAGTCCATCGGCTCAGTTGCCCTGATCAACCGATCTGCTGCCACACTGCTCGAATTTCGCTCTCCGATTGGCAGACACACCAAGGCTTTTGATCTTGGAGGTTCTACCAGTATCAACACCACGACCTGCAGCAATCGAAGGCAACAAGCACCTGCAGGGATCTTACTCTCTTACAGTGCACCATCGACCACACTCCTTGCAGCGCTAAAACACATAGTGAGAGAGCATCCACTCATCCACTGCATAGATCCATTAACTCTATTTCAATCAACCGCTCAAGCACTTGAACAGAACACAAAAAAAAATTGATGGACAAACAACATATACTAAACTCTTTATTTTCCCTCAGCCTAGGGGGGGCCAAGCCCAAGAGGGGTCAAGCCCTCACAAGCTCTGATACCAAGATAAAATTGCACACAACAATATATTCTCTATTATTCATGAATGAGGAAATTACACACATATTTATACAATCAATAGTCTCAAGATAGGAATTCTATTTTGGACGTACACTAGTGTGGTTGAGAGATTCTCTCAACCACACACTAAACTAGGAGAAACTAAATTTTTATTATGTAGGAACAAACTCCTCAAATGGAGAATTACAACCATAGACAAGTAGGAATTAATTATTTCTAACTTAAAAGGTCCAGAATTTTAGAAGGAAAACCTGGAAACTTGCACTTTTTTATTCTTTAGCTCTATCATAATAGAAAGACTGGGCCAAGGCCCGATATTTTTAAAAAATAATTTTGAGAAGCTTACACTTACATACCTTCTCAAAATCTTCTTAATAGAACGACCATATGAAGGTTCTGGACTTTGTAAAGACTACTTTAAAAAGATTTCACTTTTGTACTTTTTGGAGTATCGGAATAAAATACCATACCAGTATTGTTTTATTTTACAAATGGAGTAAAATGTATTCGACACTTTTATCATTATTTTGTTGTTTCGTTCTATGTTATTAATCATTATTTTTATTGTCTCAAATATGTATTTATGCTAACACAATTTTGCATTATTTCACTTTTGAACATCCTAGAATTTCCATTTTATAGTACATATATTTGAGCAATTGATCAAGTTATTTGAATATGATACATGCTTAATTAATTGCTTTTCTTAACTATGTAATCAAACAATTATTTTTAAATGCTTTTCATTTTCATAAATGTTTGATTAATTTTTATTATCATACATTTAAGACAATCACTTTAGATCACATCCAAATAAAAAGTATTCCCGGATGTAATAGAGAGACTTATATATGCATATAATTAAGAAATTGAATATACTTCATCAAACACTTATCAAACACTTATCAAACTAATCACTAAGTGCATGATTGTTAGTGCTTGGACCAACAAGGCGTCAGATTTTGAGATGTAACTAGATGTAATGAGGCAAATTCCACCTCTTACCCCTAATTTTTTTTTTTTAATATTATGCTATCCCCTTTTTATGTAATCACGATATAATATTATTTATCATTGGTATATATGTTAATGGTGATCAATTCAACATATACATTTGAACTATATACAACGAACACATTAAATGGACTCATGTCAAATATTTTGAGACCTAATAACCGTAGGTCCGTTCGATACATAACTCTCAACCTATATAATACGAATTCTAGTTATTAATAATAACGTATGACAATTCTGGAGGATCATTACATGTAGGTCCACTCCATAGTTAGCACGGTTAGTTAGCATAGTTATGTCTCATACGGATTTCAACCTTAACTGAGGTCAACTATCTCTGAGCGTTACGATGGTTATAGTTATGATATTTAATGTTTCGTTCTTACCATAGGCGTATTTACTTACGAACTGTGTTCCTTCGTTCTCACGCCACTCCACTGCGTGCGCGTTCATTTAACTCGTCAGTACGCTTACTGAACACCCGTCATGTGGCACCCGCCTCCATATTTTGTTCTTAGCCTTGAACCGATCAACGCTTCATATGTCCCTCTCTCAAATCGACGGTGCTGTATGTTTTACTTAACCTTACACTTTTAATTCACACCCTACCTCTGCGCTTTTCTTCCCTGTTAGCCTTGCCTGTTCTATTATACCATGGGAGTAATAGAGGGAAGAGGGTTTCGACCCCTTCGCCTTTGTCATTGTGGGAAGAAAGAGCGTCGCCCTTTTACTTTGGCTCTCCTGCAGAGAAAACATGAGTACGGAGGGAGTTCAGGCTGTGGAGCGTTGGCATCATTTGAGTAGCAAGAGGCGGAGAGATGTTAGACCTCTGCATAGGTAGCTTCCTTTGTTTGATGAATTCACCGAATAGATAAGAGTTTTTTGTCTGGAATTGCGTAGATCTTTGTTTATTATTTTCATTTATGTTTGATAACTTCGCCCTTTGCGTTCGAACATGGGGGTTATCCCAACCTTCTTCCTTCAAGCGGCCGTTGGGTAAATATCGACTCCAACGGATTGCTTAATGCTCCCTCGATTAATTTGTATCCCCAACAATTATGCTTGTTTTCCAGTTTCCTTGACATACTAGCATATACCTTAAATTCTTCTCGCAGGTTTGCATGCCGGCTTCTAGTTTACCCATTTTTTGCTAGTAATCTATTCCCTAGTTAGCTAGTAGATGTCATTGATTAAGGTTTAGCAATATTTACGTATGATATTAATCTGGCATTTCCTTTTAACTCAGGTAAATCTAATTCCCGTAATTCCCTAGTGTTTGTGCGTTGGCTGCTGGCTCCTAATCCTCGCGGTTAATCTATGCCCAGGTTGGTCTTTTCTACTCAGCTAACTCTGCTTGCGGATATTACCCAACTACTTCCATTCTGCAACTGGTAGACTTCAAGGCGGTCCTGGTCCGAGCAAGCCGTTTGGCTCTTGGCTATCACTATCGTGATTCTCTAGTTTCTATTATTTTTTTAAATTCCGTTCACCCTCAACCTGAAGGCTTCAGCGGTTTTAGCAGGGCATTTGTATAAGATTGTTAAAAAAATACCTAACTGTTCATACTCTGATTTCAGCATTTAAGTATCTTTGAAACTTCATATGACTTTAATAAGTTTGGATTTAAGTTGATATAGTATTTCAGTCAGTCATATCAGGTTTGTTCCGGCTATGAATTGAATATTTGCATCTGGGAGATTATCTTGGTACCGACTCTGTCTATGAGGATATACGTCCTAAGATGTATCATGTTCCGTTATCCTTTTTCTTTGTTCTAAGTGATGGCTGTAACTCCATTTTTAAGAATAATATTATTTCAATTTGTTAGACAATTATTAGTCAGGTTGACATCGTCTCATATACTGCCGTTTTGTTTATGAGTCTCTGCGTAATTACTATGTTCTGAGATTTCTGTAATAATGTCTATTTATTTTTCTTATTCCTTCCATTATGTACATGTGTTAATCTCTTTATTCATTTGATTACGTGGGAAATGTACTGATAATTCGTATTTCCTTGTTTGATTCTCTTACCCTTCCAACGATCTAGCGCACCTTTTGCTGAGGATCGTAACCCACGATTTCCTGTTTGTGCAAAGTCTCGATTCAGAGTCTCATTAACTCGGAGACGATTCCTGCCCTCACAACACTGGTATATTAATTCGTTTATATATGAGACTAATTCAACTGTCTCTATTTTATAACCTCTATTTCCTTTATGGATAGCTCTATTCACCAACTAGATTACACCGTTCTGTTTTTAGTACAGATACTCATAGTTGCTCCTCAGAGAGTCCTCACATAGTAATAGTTATTATAATACTCTTTTATTTTAGTTAATTTACATCCGATGTAACCGTGATGTTTTACAGTAAACTGATAATATTTTATCACTTACATAATCAAAATTAACGAGGATATTATGCGTGTATATAAATTCAACCGCCTGTCATAGGGGTACTCAATCATTCATTACCATTTCGTAACTTCAACCAGCATACAACTAATGTGCATTCGGGACTAGCAACTCATTAATATATACTCATATTTAACATATCTGAGCCTTGGATTAATATCTTTTACCACAAGGAGTAAAAATCCTCATGAGGCATCTAACTATTTCTTAAATCTTTTTTTTTTTCCTACATCCTTTGCTATACTCGATAGGAAATAATTCGGCATATACAATAGTTTTAATTATCCTTTTACTACATTCATTTTTATACTCGATATGGAATAATTTTGCATATACAATAGTCTTAAATATACGTTTTTAAATGAAAGTACTAAATCATACGCTGCGAGTAATATCACCTGCCGAATGCAATGAACAGAAATCTTTCGACTATTGTATTTAATCATCAATCTCTATATGGAATAAGTATGTAATTAAATAAATCAGAGCAATCAATCGTAACATTCATTTAGTCTACTTCCTGACATGCATAGTGAGAATTTCTGACCAGAGTTCTGACACTTTGAGACGACACCAGACCTCCCAACCATGAGGACCTCCCAACCATGAATCTTCTAATTCCCCTCAGCTATGACAACTTGCTTTTCGCATGAGTCCCCATTACTCTGCTTTGTTAATGCATATTTAATATCATCTTGTTCACATACTTTTCTTGGGCAGCATCCTACCTTTAGGGTATCTGTTTCCTCTCAACCTAGGCTTTTTCCATGTTTTTTTTTCCTTAAAGGTTAAAGCTTGTTTTTCTTTTTACAGTGCTTTTATTACCTATCTTTATCTCCCACCGGATTTATACAACTATATATATTTCTATATATAATTTTCCTTACTAAAAGAAAACATGACAGAACTTGATACCTCTCCGACTGTAGAAAGTTTCATCCTGTCAACCCATGAATTTTCCAAAATTCATAATCATTATATTAACATTCTATATTAATTAAAATATAACATTACATAATTATTTTCATCATCCACTAGCATATGTTTTTCTTTTGCATTTCAAGTTTATGAGAAGGGGAGATATTACATCATACGCCCCTTAAACTTAACACCATCCTCTATGTTATTATTCAGCTGAAAACAATTCAGGGTAGGCAGCCTGCGTAACCTCTTTTTTTTCCCAATTTGCCTCCTCAAGAGTAAAGTGTCGCCACTGCACTTTAACCTGGGATATGACCCGATTCCACAGTACGGTTTCCCTTTGTTCCCGCACGCAGAATGATTTGGGCAAGAAATCTCCTTCGGGCTCCACATGTAAAATATGCCAATCAATTACATGAGTGTTGTCATGTACATATTTTTTTAATGATGATACATGAAAGACATTATGCACTTCAATGAGCTGGTAGACCTAATTGATAACCTACTGGACCTATTCGATCTAACACTTCGAATGGTCCACAGTACCGCGGTGCTAATTTAACATAGCTACCAGTACTCAAGGTACTCCTGCAAGGTCTAATCCTCAAATACACATGTTCCCCAACATGAAATTCCTTAAAACTTCTTTTCTTATTTGCATAGCTTTTCTGTCTATCTTGAGCTGTCCAGATATTTTGCTGAATTCTTTTCACTATCTCTTCCATTTCACCTAATAGTTCAGGTCCAATGATCAACTTATCCTATAGTTGACTCCAACTGGGAGGAGTATGGCATTTTCTGTCGTATAAAGCCTCAAAGGGGCTCATCTTGATGGAAGCTTGATATCTTTTGTTATAGGAAAACTCGACTAAGTTAAATAGTCTTCCCATTTTATGGGCCTATCCATCACATACATTCGTAGAAGATCCTGTAAGACTTGATTTGTTCTCTCATTTTTTCCATCCATCTGTGGGTGGTATGCTGTACTAAAATTCAGTTTGGTACCAAAATTCCCAAATAGGGACTTACATAATTTGGAAGTAAATTTGGTGTCTCAATCGAATACAATTGTTTTTGGTATGCCATGTAATTTGAATATATCTTTCATAAAGATATTTGCTATCTGTGCTGCCCCAAAAGTTGATTGTATGGGAATGAAGTGCGCTGCTTTGGTCAGCATATCCACTACTACCATAATGGAATCACGCTGATACCAGGTTCTCGGTAGTCTAGTTATGAAATCCATGGAAATCATTTCCCATCTCCATTCTGGAATGGGTAACGGATTCAATAACCCTGCTGGATGTTGGTGTTCTATTTTGACTTGTTGACATTGTAGACATTTCGCCAAATAATCAGCTACCTCCTTCTTCATTCCAATGCAAAAGAATTGTTTCCTTAATGTAGTTATCATTTTTTGGTATCCTGGATGACCTGCATACATTTCTTTATGTGGTTCATCCAATATTAATTTTCTGAGGGGGGTGTTATTCGGAAAAACCCATCTACCTCAGCAGGTGATCAATCCTTTAGAGTTGATCACATACCTTGTTGCCCTACCTTGTTGTATCTGTTTGTACAATTCTTGGTATTGGGGGTCATGTTGTGCTGCCAACCTCACTTTTTCCTCAAAATATGTTTTTACTCTTACTCCTATAGGTGCGACTTCAACATGAGCATGTTGACTTAATGCATCAGCAATTTTATTCTCCTTTCCTTTGATATGTTTAATTTCAAATTCAAATTTGCTGAGGAAAGCCATCCATCTTGCTTGCCTTGCATTCAGGTCGGTTTGACTAAAAAAAAATTAACGCTGATATGGTCAGTCATTAAAACAAATTTTTTTCCCAGCAAATAATGTCTCCACATTCTTAATGCATGGATTAGTGCCGCCAACTCCAAATCATACACAGCATATTTTTGCTCACGTTTTTTCAATTTACAACACTCATAAGCTATCACAACATTGTTCTGTAGCAATACCCCTCCTAGAACCTCAACGAATGCATTTGTGCATACCACAAATTCCTGTCCTAGATCTGCTAACCGTAACACCAGAGTTGTGATCAGCATTCTTTTTAGTTCATTAAAACTTTCTTGACAATTTTAAGTCCATTCAAACTTTGTGTGTGTTTTTTTTTTGTAATGAGATGATGGGGTATGCTAATTTGGAGAAATTCTTCACAATCTACGATAGTATCTTATAATCCCCATAAAGGAGCGAACCATGGACACATCCTTTTGTACTAACCATTTCAAAATCGCTGAAATTTTTTCTGGATCTACTAATCATCTTTCCTTGGATGTAAGGAAAAATTCACACTCACTGCTCCTAGCATACAATTTATTCTTCCTTAAAGTTTGCAGTACCATTCTTAAATGTTCTTGATGTTCCTCCTCATTTTTGGAGTATACAAAGATGTCATCTATAAAAACCAATACAAAGTGATCCAAGTATTGGTGTAACACATTGTTCATGAGACACATGAATGTCACTGGAGCATTGGTGAGACCAAAAGGTAACACCATGAACTCATAATGACCATAACGTGTTCTAAAGGCCATTTTTTGTATATCTTCCTCAATTCGTAATTGATGATACCTTGTTCTCAAGTCAATTTTTGAAAAAACTGAGGCCTCTCTGACTTGATCCAACGAGTCATCTATTCTTCATAAGGGATATCAGTTTTTCACTGTTAATTTGTTCAACTGACGGTAATATATACACATTTAGTATTTTCCATCTTTCATTTTTACAAAAAAAACTGGCACCCCCCAGGGAGATACACTGGGTCTAATATATCACTAGTGCAATAACTCTTATAACTGCATTCTTAACTCCAATAATTCTGGAGTGATCATGTGGTAAGGAGTCCTAGAAACTGGAACAGCACCGGGTAGCAATTTTTTTGTGAAATCTATATCCCAAAACGAGGGTAGTCTTGGAATCTCTTCTGGAAAAACATCCAGATATTCCTTAATAACTGGAATCCTTTCTAACTTCTGAAGTTTGAACCTCTGAAAGTTGTCTTCTACTTGTACCAAATACAGTTGACAGCCTTTCTTGGCACTCATTTTCAATTGTAAGGTGGAAATTGTCTAACTGTTACTGGTTTCACTTTTCCCTTAATGACCATCATGACCCCATCAGTTCCTAAACAAGTCACTGTTTTCTCCAAATAGTTTATAACAGCAGTGTGATATTCTAATCAATCCATTCCCATTGGTATGTCATATGACCTAAGTGGGGGGAGGTTCAATTCTATGGTAGTAACATAATCATTAAGATCAACAGGGCACTGTTTCACATACTAAGTGATCTTCCTCTTAGTACCAGTTACTAATTGTACTAGCCATGCATTTCTAAATTTTTCTACTTTTAATTTACATCTCTCTATAGTTTGAGGACTAACATAGCTTAAAGTAGCTCTAGGATCTATTAAAATGGACACGGTCTGGTTTGAAATTTTACCTTCTATTTCTAGCATAGTAGATTGATGATCCGCCTTCCAATTTTTTAGGGTAACACTAATCCTTGGCATGCTTCTTGCAATATCATTCACTATAGTAGCCTCACATACTCTCTGTATGTTATGCATTGATCGAGAGTTATGTGGGCATTCTCTCATCATATGAGGTCCCCCACACCCCCAACATCTTAATAGTTCTTTGACGGTGTCATTCTTTTTGATGTTCTGTTCTGTCACTTTTGAACTTGTGTACCAAAATTTCTCGAATAAAGTGGTTTTTGCTTCTTCATTCCTCCACTTTTTCTTCCACCATCGTTATTCGTCCACAGTTTTCCACCTTCACCTTTAATTTTAAGATGTTGATGGCATAGCCTTGCTTTTTTGATTACTTCGTCGATAGTTTTTGGGTTATCGAACTCGATTCTTTCCTTGTAAGGAATTGGCAAACAGTTTAGAAAATGTTGAATTTTTTCTCCCTTCCTTTAGATAAGGCATGTAACGCAATAGATTGGCAAATTTGTTTACAAATTCATCCATAGTTAGTTGCCCCAATTTTAGCTCATGAAACTCCTTAGCCTTATCATCATAATATCTTTCACTCAGGAATCTGGCCTTGAATTGCTGCTGAAATTCTTCCCACGACAATGTTTTTTCCTCCAATGCATG
The DNA here is from genome assembly GCA_000404065.3 of Pinus taeda. NCBI lineage: Eukaryota > Viridiplantae > Streptophyta > Pinopsida > Pinales > Pinaceae > Pinus > Pinus taeda. Next base: position 61,832 of record APFE030201893.1, read on the forward strand.
GACACTCTTTTGCTCCTCCCACCACAGAGTAGCCTTTCCCTGCAATTGGTAGATTGCTAATCGCACCTTCAAGTTGCTTTCATATTCATATACTTGAAAGTACTTTATCATATTTAGCATCCATGCCTATGCGTCTTCCTTGTTCGAACAAGGGGGTTATCCCAACCTTCTTCCTTCAACTAGCCTTTGGGTAAAGATCGACTCCAACCTAGGTAAGTATTCCTATTAGAGATTGATTAATGTTCCCTTGATTAATTTGTATCCCCAGCAATTATGCTTGTTTTCCACTTTCCTTGACATACTAACATTTACCTTAAATTCTTCTCGTAGGTTTGCATGTCAGCTTCCAGTTTATGCATTTTTCGCTAGTAATATATTCCCTACTTACTAGTAGATGTCATTGATTAAGGTTTAGCAATATTTACATATGATACTAATCTAGCATTTCCTTTTAACGCAGGTAAATCTAATTCCCGTAATCCCATAGTGTTTGTGCGCTCGCTGCTGGCTCCTAATCCTCGCGGTTAATCTATGCCCAGGTTGGTCTTCTCTGCTCAGCTAACTCTGCTTGCGGATATTACCCAACTGCTTTCATTATGCAACTGGTAGACTTCAAGGCAGCCTTGGTCCAAGCAAGCCGTTTGGCTCTTGTCTGTCACTGTTGTGGTTCTCTAGTTTCTATTTTTTTTTAAATTCTGTTCACCCTCAAGCTGAAGGCTTCAGCAGTGTTAGCAGGGCATTTGTATAAGATTGTTAAAAAAATACCTAACTGTTCATACTCTAATTTTAACATTTAAGTATCTTTGAAACTTCAGATGACTTTAATAAGTTTGGATTTAAGTTGATATAGTATTTCAGTCAATCATCAGGTTTGTTCCGGCTATGAATTGAATATTTCCCTTTGGGAGATCATCCTGGTACCAACTTTTTCTATGATGATATACGCCCTAAGATGTAGTATGTTTCGTTTTTTTTTTTTTCGTTCTAAGTGATGGTTGTAACTCCATTTTTAAGAATAATGTCATTTCAATATGTTGACGATTATTAGTCAGGTTGATAGCATCTCATATACTATCGTTTTGTTTATGAGTCTGCGTAATTTTTATGGTCTGAGATTTTTGTAATAATGTTTAATTTGTGGGAGAATACATACTCTCCTATTGATTTTTCTTATTCCTCCCATTATGTACATGTGTTAATCTCTTTATTCATTTGTTTACGTGGGTAATGTACCGATATTCGTATTTCCTTATTTGATTCTCTTACCCTTCCAACAATCTGGTGCAAAGCTTTTGCTATGGACTGTAACCCACGATTTCCAGTTTGGGCGAGGTCTCGATTTGGAGTCTCATTGACTCGGGGACGATTTCTGCGCTCACAACATTCGTATATTAATTCATTTATATATGAGAATAATTCAGGTGTCTTTGTTTTATAACCTCTATTTCCTTTATGGATAACTCTGCTCACCCACTAGATTACACCATTCTATTTTTAGTATAGACACCATTAGTTCCTCCCCAAAGAGTTCTCACATTGTAATAGTTACTATGATACTCCTTTATTTTACTTAATTTACATCCGATGTAACTGTGATGTTTCACACTAAACTGATAAGATTTTATCCTTACAAAATCAAAATGAACCAGGATATTATGCATGTATAGAAATTCAACACTCTGCCATAAGGGTACTCAATCATTCATTACCATTTGGTAACTTCAACCAACATACAACTAATGTGCATTCGTGACTAGAAACTCATTAATATATACTCATATTTAACATATCTGAGCCTCGGATTAATATATTCTACCACAAGGAGTTAAAATGTTCATGAGGCATCAAACTGTTTCTTAAATCTCTTTTTTTTTCCGACATCCTTTGTTATACTCGATAGGGAATAATTCTACATATACAATAGTTTTAATCATCATTTTTCTACATTCATTTCTATACTCGATAGGGAATAATTCTACATATACAATAGTCTTAAATATACGTTTTTAAATGAATGTACTAAATCATATGTTGTGAGTAATATCACTTGCCGAATGTAATGAACATAAATCTTTTTACTATAGTATTTATTCATCAATCTCTATATGGAATAAGTATGTAATTAAATAAATTGGAGCAATCAATCCTAACATTCATCTAGTCTATTTCTTGAAATGCATAGTAAGAATTTCTGACCAGAGTTCTGGCACTTTGAAAATCATAGGCTGAAAACACCAGACCTCCCAACCATGAATCCTTTGATTCCCCCCGAGCTATGACAACTTTCCTTTGACATGAGTCCCCATTTCATCTTGTTCACAGATTTTGTTTGGGCAGCGTCTTCCCTTTAGGGGTTCTGTTGCCCCTCAGCCTAGGCTTTTTCCATGTTTTTTTCCCTAAAGCTAAAAGTCCGCTTTTATTTTTGTAGTGCTTTTATTACCGGTCTTTATCTCCCACCGGATTTAAACAACTATATATATTTCTATATATAATTTGCTTTAGGAAACAAAACATGACGAATCTAATACCTCTCAGACTCTGGCAAGTTTCATCCCCTTTTCTGGGGTCAGCCCATGAATTTAATGAAATTCAAAGTCATCATATTAAAAAATTATATTAATTAAAATAGAACATTACATAATTATTTTCATCATCCACTAGCATATGTTTTTCTTTTGCAGTTATCTCATAATGTTTCAAGATTATGAGAATGGGAGATATTACATGAGATCTATCTGCTTGATCTAATTCCTTAAAACTTTTTCTTCTTGAAGTAAATCAATTCTTGATTGAGAGAAGGATTTCTCTTTCCTTCTTCAAGATAGGCTTGATTAATTTCATCTTAGTTTAATATTGCATGTGTTATCCTAGGTTTCATATCTTAGAATTCCTCTTTTCAAGAGGAAAATTTTTAGATTAGTTTGGTTGTGCCACTAGAACACCTGAAGGGTCATCCTTCTTGCCCAATCAACTAGAATTATTGATCTGATGTCCCTACCTATTGGTAATTAAAGACATATTGTAAAATCGATAGTGATTGGGAAAACATAATTGGACCTAGTTAAAGCAGTTAGAGCCACTACTCCAAACGAAAAAGGAGTTGCTTTAAGGGCTAGACCGGGTGGTTATCCCCTATGATGTTGCAATGATTTTTAAGGCTTCAACATTTTAGCACTAGAACGAGGTTCTGAAGCTAGTTACCTGTTTTAATTCTACTTTATCATTTTTAACTAGTCATGGCTCTGATATGCATTCCTACACTTTGTCATGCATTCAATTCACCTAAGCCTACACGAGGCATGCCCAAGAAGAAGATTGAGTCCTTGTCAAATTAAAATTTGATGGTGAGAGTAACATTTCTACATTAGACCATATTTTTGAGTTTGTTAATAGATATCAATATTTTAATATCATTCCTGATAGTGAAATTTGTAGGATTTTCACTCTCACGTTCAGAGGATGGATCCAAAAATGGTTCAAGGCACTTCCCATGACGTAGATTCACTCATGGAACCATTTATGTAGGTATTCTTGAAATCACATCAAAATTACAGTTTTGATCAATTGTATTTAGAGTTACAAAATCTTACCATGTACAATAATGAATCTTTAGATGACTTTTCAAATAAATTCTGGTTTCTTTGTTATAGATTTCATTTAGATGACTTTCTTTCAAACGATGATTTAATTGAATATTTTAATTTTCTTGTCTCTTCCAAATGTGAAGATAATGAATCAATCAACGAAGAACAAGATAGAAATAATCTTGAATCAATAAATGATTTTATTGAACCTGGACATGAAATTGTAATTGAACCAATTTTTAATCATGAATGTGATTAATCCGTAGGTTCAATAGAATCTGATTTACGACAAGATTTAGATAATGTAAATTTCAATTTATCATATCTTAAGGAAAATTTAGAAATGTAAGATTATGTAACTATAATCAAAAGAATGTCTTTAAATCGAAACATAATACGACGGGTTACATAGATGAATCATTTCAGTCGTCATTATACTCTTTTGAATATTATTTCCTTTATCGTGATTCATTCTTATATCAGGATATACTAAATGATGATTACTGCAAAATTTCATTTGAAAATTTTCCTAGTCCTTGTCTGAAAATTCTGCATCTATCACTCATTTGGATGTTAATTCTTTAATTTCAAACCACTCGTCTTTTATATTTTCAGATTTTGCTTGTTCAGATCAGACATTTGATTATCAGTACGATGATTTTCAAGAATTACATCCTGTACAAAGTATGCTAGTTTTAAAAAATGATTCATCTCTTGTAGATTCACGTACATTGATTTTACTTTCTCTTTCAGAATACAAAAGCAAATTTAACAATTTTGATGATTTAGTTTTAAAAAAACTTGCATTTATAAGTTTTTGATGAAATGTCTTTTAAGTGACAATTCATCGATTGAAGTAGGTTCCAAAATTGACTTGTAAAATTATTTTGTAGTTTTAATATTCATAATGATTTGTTTGTTTTCGAATTCTTTTGTTTTGTTTTCTCTTTTCATTCCTTTTGCAAGCATATTAAATCTTTGAGTATTGAACATCCTCGAGATCTATTAATTAAAAATGATGAATTGATTTTTCAAAACTTTGAGTATCAAAAACATTTCGTTTCCAATTCAATTTGATATTTAGAAATGCATTCCAATCATCTCATCATCTTTCAAATCTAAATCTTGAGAATGTTATTTTACAGCATGCCTTGCCATCATCTCCTTTGGTAAGTTTAAAATGTCAAGAAAATATTTCTCTTCTTTTATGATCCAGTATATATTTGTTTAGAGAATGGTTTACTAACAAGTTAATTATAAATAAACTAATTTTTGTACATAATTTTACATTAGACATAAATAATCATTTTTGTTTCATTTTGTTTGTTTTGATTATATTATTACTCATGTTTGGCTTGTACATATAGGTAGGTGTTAAGATAAGAGAATGGTTACACTAGAAGTTTGATCTTACGTAGCCATAATATCCTTTTTGATTAGGATAGGAGTAGATTAGAGTTCGTTTTGTTTTGTTTTTGGTTAAATAAAAGATGATTTCTAAAAAATACTTATAAGAAGACAAATTTCTATGAGGAAAATTGATTATCAAAATATTTTAGGTACACATCATTATTATCCGTTGTTTGTTTTTATTTAAATTATTTTAAGTTTCTTCTTATTTTATTTTTTCTTTCTTATAGTTGGTTTTCTTTTTGCAAGTTTTCTTTAGTCTAGCTTTGGCGACTAAGGTAGTTGTGATTAAAACCAATTTTAAAGAATAAATTTGCAAAGGCTTGTTCAGGGAGTTTTCTTAACTTGATATTTCTTATATCATTTTTTTTATATTGTGTTTTTAAAGTAAGCCATGATTAAGGAAGATTATTTTTGTTTGTTTTGATTATATTATTATTCACGTTTGGCTTGTACATATAGGTAGGTGTTAAGGTAAGAGAATGGTTACACTAGAAGTTTGATCTTACGTAGCCATAATATCCTTTTTGATTAGGATAGGAGTAGATTAGAGTTCGTTTTGTTTTGTTTTTGGTTAAATAAAAGATGATTTCTAAAAAAATACTTATAAGACGAATTTCTATGAGGTAAATTGATTATCAAAATATTTTAGGTACACATCATTATTATCCTCTATTTGTTTCTATTTAAATTATTTTAAGTTTCTTCTTATTTTATTTTTTCTTTCTTATAGATGGTTTTCTTTTTGCAAGTTTTCTTTAGTCTAGCTTTCGCAACTAAGGTAGTTGTGATTAAAACCAATTTTAAAGAATAAGTTTGCAAAGGCTTGTTCAGGGAGTTTTGTTAACTTGATATTTCCTATATCATTTTTTTTAATATTGTGTTTTTAAAGTAAGCCATGATTAAGGAAGATTATCCCTGTTAAAACTCACAGAAGCAATTGTTAATTACAATTCATCATTAGTTAATTTTTAAATAAACTTAGAAACATGACAACTCTTTAAACAAGACAATAATCTAAATTGATGAATATTTATAAACACAATATTAATGCTTTTATGTCAAGTTGTCATCATCTTGCTTGAGTCATTTTCATTCCATGCTTTTGTTAGCTTGTTTGTTTTGATTCTTAGTTGGTTTGTTTTCTTTTTCGCCCCTCTTGATGGAGTTAATTTCATAGTATATCAATTTTTTTTTTCTCGGTAAAGACTGTGCTAATTATATTAAAAAGAAAGAAAAATATGTACAGAGAGGATATACCTCTGAGGGAGCTGTAGCTCTACCTCGCTCAAAATAGTTTTGCAAAAGAAGCTTACATTGTAGACCAGAGTTTGCAAAAAACTGCTTAGACCTCTGTCTGTCAAAATTGAACAACATGAAACTGAGAATTGTAGTTGGTAGACAAAAATGGAGGTCCAAGAGAAGGTGCAACGTTTGGAAGGTGACAATCTGGAGAAGCTGCTTGATATTTAGCCACGAAGTCGCGGATCAACAAAACTAAATTGCATCCCTGAGTCGTCAAGAAAGGATTAAAAAAATTACTTGGATTCTGCATTGTCATGTTTTCCAACCTCGTCCGGGGCACTCAAAAGATTAACCCATTCAGCCATGACATTGTCCTCCACGTCCGTCGCGGTTCTACCAGGCGGTAGAACAAGATGAAGGATATTTCCAGTGAAGCGCGCCGGCTCACTATCAATCATGGGCTCCGTCATTGGCTGAGGGTCATTATTCTGCTTCTGGGGAGCGCTTTGTTGGGGTTGGCTCTCTTCCCGGTCCTCCTTATCCTGCGTCTCAGCAGAGATTTCCAATTGCGCCTCCACCAAGCGGCTCTGGGATGAGCTGGCGGTCCTGGAGGGAGAGTGCTCTGAGGAGGCGGCCCCCGAACTAGCCGGATCTTCAGATTCTTCTGAAAAAATGACTGTGACCAGGGCGGAGATAGTCGGCTTGTTAAGTTGGCTTTGGAAGTTGAAGCGGGCAGAGTGCAGAGAAGTGGTGAGGGACGGGCCAGATTCCTCAGAGGTTGGCGAAGAGGGCGCGACCGTGGCAAGTGGGGATATGCACCGAGGTTCAGGTTCAGGGCCTCCCCTCCCTCCCTGCCTTCCTCAAGGACCAGCAGAGCTTCCTCGCCTGGGCTTTCCACGCAAACGGGGCGGCATTTTAAAAAAGAAAGGCTGAAGAAACAGGGTTACAGGGAGGCGGATGCGAAATGGACAGATGCGTAACAGAAACCAGACAAAAGCCACGACTACCAGAGAGACTCGAAATCCCACCCAAGCTTGAAACTTCGACAGCAAGATGAGGGCTTGTGACTCCCAACAAGGATCCCAGACAGACCAGTGAGGACCCACGACACCCAAAACGGCCCAAATTCCTGCATAAACCTTAAACTGCCACACTGAAAAGGAAATTCGACAGTTACTGGCAAAAGAAACAAACTGCAAATGGGAATTCTCCATAGTTGTGCTGAGCACAATAGCGAAACGAAGAGTCCCAGGCTGCCTCTGAGAACAAGACTGCCCGGGACATCCCCCTCGACAAAGACTAAGCAAACCAGCACGAGTGAAGGTGTATTTCCCTGAACCGAACCTCTGGACAGAATGACTGAGCGGAACCAGGTGAAATAGAAACCCATCCAGGCGCTCCATTCCATAAGTCTGCAACTCGGTATGCTCAACTTGGTGCCGCATTGAAGAGCAGTTAATTGCCTGCGTTGGGAGTTTATGGTGGCTTTCCTCCGGCACTACCTTCCATCGTGAGTGTGTGCCAGCTGCTGGCTGTGCATGCCTCATGGTTAACACTTAATCAATGCTCAAAGAGACACCCGCATCCGAGTGAACTGCCTGCGGATGAGGCCAATCTTGCTCCACTAAATTTTTAAATTCCTTTAGTTGTTCCTCTGTAACTGTGGTGAGTGTTGGACCAGAATAGTGATCTATCTCCAAATCCACTCCAACATTAGCTAGAAAGTCCGCCAGTCCGTTTCCTTCTCTGGCTGTGTGTTGGAAAGAGATAGCCAGGTTTTGAGAGAGCCAATTTCTGAGAAGTTCCAATCTTTGCGCCATTCTCCAACTGTTGCTAACTTTATGGATTGGAGCTCCTTGGAGAAGTTTTGTAGCCATATGATTATGATTTGGGAGTCTCCTTCAATGATGAGAGGGAAGAGATTGTGATCCTTAGCCAGAATGAGGCCCTGCCATAGACCTTCCAATTCTGCAGAATTGTTGGTATCCCATCCCTTGGTGCCTATGTAAATGAGATGAGGGGTGCCTTGGAAATCCCTGAAGACCCCTCCATATCCAGATTGTCCTGGGTTTCCCTTTGAGGCCCCATCAAAGTTGAGTTGAAACACCTTGCGCGAAGGAGGAGACCATACTGTTGATTTTTTGAGCTTGTTGGGGAGGCGCTTAGAAGCGTTGGGGTTAGGGGACAAAGAGATTTGCCAATTATCCCATATTGATTTTTCTTGAGGATCTGTGGGAAACTCCTCGGTTGCCCATTCTTCAATAGAGAGAGATTCCTTAATATTTTTATGCAGAATCGTCCAAATCTGTTCCAGAGTCTGAGTTTTGCCTTTGAATAACCTTCGGTTTCTCTCTTTCCAGATATTCCACATGAGGAGACCTGGAATGAGTTGCCAAAGAGAGTTCAGAAGCTTGCTGTGATAAGGTGCCTGATTCCAGTTGCGTAGTGTGGCATTAAGATCGCCTTGCACCCTATTGTCTCTTTGACATCTGAAGATTGCTTTTTCCCATAGTCTCCTGCCCCAGTGGCATGTTTGCAGTAAGTGGGTGGTTGTTTTTTTTGCTTGCTTGCAGTTTGGACAGATTGAAGGGCCTGAGAAACTTCTTTTCCGGAGGTTATCCCACGTGAGAATCCTATTATGAGAGAGGAGCCACAGGAAAGTGGACACTTTTGGCTAGAGTGAAGGGCTCCAAATCCTATCCCATAAGTTATCCTTGATGATTTTGTCATTAGTTATAATTTTATAGGCCTCTCTAGCCGAGAAGGTCCCTTTTTCTTCATATCCCCATCTGAGAATGTCCGCTCCTGCTGCTGTGGGAATTTGTCGTTTTTTCAGTTCATCAGCTAGCTTTGGTCGGGTAGCTTCATATTCTTCCTCTCTGATGATGCGATCGATCTTCTTCCATTTTCTGTATTTGTGGGCAGACGGTGAGTCCCAGAATTGATTGACCGTTTCCGGGGGTTGGGGTCTTTGTGGAGGGATAGGGAAGTCCTGCATAAGATCTGCGATCTTTGGGAGTTGCTTCCAGGAGTCATCCCAGAATCGTGCTGTGTCTCCACTTTTGACTTCCCAAAAACTGTGTTGTTGTATTAGATATCTGTGCTGGATGGCTGAGTTCCATATGATGGATCCAGTGCTGAGTTCCGTCATACGGATTCTATCTTCAATAGGGTTGTTGCTTGCGTATTTAGCCGTCCACAGGGAGGCCCATGGAGTAGCTGGGTGAGCCAACCATCGCCACCATAATTTGGTGCCCATTACTGTATTGTTGTGCTCAGGATCTCTGATTCCAATAGCTCTAGCTTTTTTTGGGAGACAGACTCTTTCCCATTTGACTAGGGCCCATTTCCTGTTGAGGCCAGAGCTGCCCTAAAGAAAGTTGCGATGAAGGTTCCGAATTGCCTTGAGGACCCATTTAGGCGCTCCTAAAAGGGAGAATAGGTATAGAGGCATGGATTGAAGAACCGCCTTGATGAGTATAACTCTACTGGCCAAATTTAGGGCTCGATGCATCCAGAGGAAGAGTTTGGCTTCAAGATTTTCTAAAAGGTCTTTCCAGGAGGATTGCTTGAGGGCAGAAGAAATTAGGGGGGCGCCCAAATATTTAGAAGGGAGGTTTGCGATTGTGAAACCTAGAATGCGGGCAATGGATCTTTGAGTAGATACAGGGGTATTGAAGAAGAAAATTTGGGATTTGACTCTATTAATAAGGGCTCCCGAGGCATCCGAGAAGGAGGACAAAATGTCTCTGAAGATGCGGGCTTCCTGGACAGAGGGATGCCCATAAAGCATATTATCGTCCATGAATTGCTGATGGGTAAAGGAGGTGGAATCATTAAACGAAAGACCCTTCAGATGTCTAATGATGTTGGCTGACTTGAGGAAGCGGCCTAGTCCTTCAGCAATGATGACGAAGAGAAAAGGGGAGAGAGGGTCTCCTTGCCTGATTCCTCAGGAGGGACGGAAAGTGTCAGAGGGGATGCCATTGATGAGAACGGAGAAGAAGGTAGAAGTCAAGAGGCTAAGAATCCATCTGGTCCACGAAGGGTCAAAGCCAAAAGCAATGAGAATTTTTGGATATATTGCCAACTAATGCTGTCGAAGGCTTTAGATAGATCAATTTTTAGTAACATACTTGGCTTTTCAGTGTGCTTCAAAGAGTGAATTATCTCATGTGTGAGAATAATTCCATCAGTGATCTGACGCCCTTCCACATACCCAGATTTCTCTGGCGAGATGATGAGAGGGAGCAGAGGTTTCAACCGAGTGGCGATGACCTTTGAAACAATTTTGTAAATGATGTTGCAAAGAGCGATCGGACGGTATTTGTCAGGCGTGTTAGCTTCCTCTGATTTGGGGATGAGGGCCAAGAATGTGGCATTCAGCCCTTGGTACATCCATCTTAGAGCACGAGATTCTTCAACCAATTGCCAAACTTCTATTTGGATGAGATCCCAAAAATGATGAAAGAAGTCCGAGGTAAACCCATCTGGGCCTAGGGCTTTACCTGCTTTTAGTTGCTTGACTGCGTTGTCCACTTCAGGTAAGAGGATCGGCTGAAGAAGAAGGATATTATGCTCATCAGTAATTAGTTTGGGAATCTGTTGCAGAATTTTTTCAATTGCTGGAGTTCGGTTGATACTTGGTTCTTGGTGAACTTTCTTGAAATATCTAAGAAAATTCTCTTCTATGCCTGCATGCCTCTCTATTCTTTCGCCTTGGTCGTTGTGGATGTGGGATATGAGATTATGCATTCTGCGTTGCACTGTAGTTTTGTGAAAGAACTTGGTGTTCTTTTCACCCTCCTTGAGCCATCTGATTCATGACTTTTGCGCCAAAGAATCTCCTCCTGTTGAGCTCTATTTAGAATTTGCTCCTCAATGTCTTGTTCCTGCTTTGCTAGTTCCTCTGAGCGTCGTTCAGTGATGATCATTTGCTGGATGGACTTCATTTCCTGATTGAGAACATCCTGGGCTTTGAAGATGTTGCCACAAGTAGTATGATTCCAGTGCTTAATTTCTTTTTTGAGGAATTTCAATTTTTGTTGAAAGTTGGCCATTTTGGATTCCCCCGTGGGCTTGTATTTGACCCATGCTTGTCTGACAAAGTCCTTGAAATCTGGATGAGTTAGCCAAAAATTCTCAAAGCGGAAAGGACGTTTAGTTGAATTACCTGGTCGATGCCATTGGAGTGCAATAGGCCAGTGATCCGATCCTGAAATTGGTAGGATTGAAGCAATAATATCTCCTCCCAAGTAAGGCGCGTTATCCGAAACTAGAAAACAGTCTAACCTGGAGGCTATATGCTAGATTCCATCTCTTTTATTGGTCCAGGTAAAGAGGCCATTATTTGATTGGAGATCTATGAGCTAGTTCGATTGGATGAAATCTTTGAGTAGATGCCCGTCTCTGATGCCATTGTCTCTGCCTCCCTGCTTTTCTTCCATTCTTACAATCATGTTGAAGTCTCCCCCTGTGATCCAAAGAGGGTGAAGTCTATTGGAGTTGAGGGTAGAAAGATGATCCAAAATCTCTGCTTTTTGATGGGAATCTTGAGGAAAATAAACATTAGTAAGGTGACCATGGGTGTTGGTGCCGATTAGGTGGAAGGTTGCTTGCATGAAGTTTTTGTTGGCATGTATGTCGCTGAGTTGAATCACTCTTGAGTCCCAGAGGATTGCCAAGCCCCCAGAGGCACCTTGAGCATCCACTGCTGTAACTTGCCCTCCTGGCCACACCTTTTTTGCTATTTTTTCCAGAGCTTGCATACTGCATTTGGTTTCTTGTACAAAGAGAATATTGGGTTTTTCCTGCATAAGCATGTTTTTTAGGAGTCTTACTTTTCTTGGTCTGTTGAGCCCTCTTATATTCCAGGAGATCAGCTTCATTGAGAAGGATTGGGATGGAGATTAAAGTACTTGCTCAGCTTCGCATAATGACCTGACTCCACTAGCACTTCGCCGATTTTTATGGTCCTTTCCAAGGTTGTCTTTCTTCCCCTTTTCTTACTGTCTTTCATGATGAATTTGCCATCCCATTGGCTTCCTATTTGCACACCAAGAGAGTGTTTCTTGTGCGCTTTTTGCAGGACTTCTTCCAGTTTGTCCAGTTGCCTCTCCGGGATCTTGTCAAAGTTACCTGTCTTGCATGCTAGTTCTAGACTGAGAATATCTAGTTCTCCTATATCGATATTTTCTGAATCTTCCTCCATTAACTGGATCTCTGGTAGGCCTACCTCTGTCTCTTTTAGTAACTTGGAGCTTGATTCTGGGGCGTCCATTTCCATTTCTTGAGAGGCTTCTACTAGCGGATCAGCTTGAGGGATGTGCATTTTCTTTGAGTGAGACTCTTGTAGCTTTTGCGGAGGGCCCTCTAGTAGCTCACGGACTAGGTCTTTGACTTTTTGCATTTCTTGAGCTGGATCTTGCGTTTCCAAATTAGCTAGGACTTCGAAGCTATTGGGCTTTGGGGATTTGGATTTATGGGCGGGATCTGTTCTGCTATTGGCAGAGGGCTTTTTGTTGCATCTCCTGCGATTAACCACTTTGGTGAATCCATCTTTTTCCTGAGTGTCGACATTTGTGCTAGAGTTCATATTCGTATTTAGAGGGAAATCTCTGAAAAGATGCCCTAGATTATGACATTTTCTACACTGAAATGGAACATGTCCATAATCTATCATTTGTATCCATTCAGAATCTTCATGCCTAAATCTTACCTTATCTGGCAGAGGTTGTTTGAGATCCATGTAGACACATATGCGAGCATAGGAAGTGAATCTGCAGTACTTGGTATCTTTCGCTGCCTTGATGAACTCGCCTAGCTTGTTTCCTATTTCTTGCAGAGATGTTTCTTCCCGGTATTCCCAGGGTAGCAAATAGAGCCCGATCCAGACTGGAGCGTAGCTCAGGTCTTCCTTATCCGGATTAAATCTTTCTATCCATACTTTGAGATATAGACCTGCCGAGCTGAAGAAATAGGGCCCTCCATCTAGGATCTGATTTCGATCTTCCAGACAGTTAAAGATCACATTAAAGAACCCTTTAGGGCCAAGGTGTAGGGATATGTGTCCCTTTGGAGCCCATTTTGTGTTTATCCAGCTACTGAGAGCTCTTTCCTTTGGCCAAATGCCAATGAACTTGCCGATTAGAGTATGGTCCCTCATATATTGAATTCTGGCGTTGATTCTGTGACTGGGAAACTCCACCGTAGGAATGACGGTAGCCACAGGTTTTCATGTGGTTGATCTGGCTAGGTGCTTTTCCCCCTGTACCATTACATCACCTCTGGAATTAGTGTTTTCTTCTAGGATATTAGTTTGATTCTCCTCTGACGCTTCGGCTGGTCCCTTCTGTTTTGGATCAGCGTGATTTGGGGGAGGGGCAGAGGCCCCCCCCTTAGAGGTTGACATGCTACGGATTGGCGATTCCTTTTTGTCGTAAGCTGCTACCTAGGCTGCAAGGGTGACCAGCGGGCAGAGCCTTGTAGGCCTGCCATGACAGAGGTTGCAGAAACAGAGGACGTCTCACATAAACCCTAATCGCCTTCCACTCCGCGCTTGTGTCATGCTTTAAAAAACATCTTAAAATGTCAAGAAGATCACGGTATATCATTTTAAATGCCTTTGAAAATACTCATTTATTTTCTTTTGGTAATATTATCAACTTTCAGTTAGAGGAATTTTTAAATCCAACTTTGGTTTCATTCATGGGAAATTATCAACTCTATTTTTAATAGAATTCTATGGTTAAATGAAGAATATTGAGTTATTATTCAAATTGCTTTCATACATATTTTAAATTAAAACTTTAATTGTTTGTTTCATATCATTTTCACGATCTCAATCTATAGCATGAGAGCTAAGTTTACGACAACTTATCATGCACTCATCTTTCACTAAAAGGAAAACAAAGCAATTTTAGAATTTTAGTTTTTAAAAACTCTTCCATATCATCCCAAATCTCTTAAGGAGATAGTTTTCTCCCAATCTATTATCACTAATTCTCAGAGTAAAAAAATCTTAAAAAATTAAAACCCGAAAGATAGGTGGTCTCTATAAAGAAGCCAACCTACCATGATCATGAATTTTGAAGATTCTGACATTATCAATCTGGTTACGAAGCCAAGATAATGACTTATAAATTTTTGCTATGTGACAAAAGGTCTTGTAATGAGCTGACTTGTTCTTAACCATCAAAACTTATGAATGGAATTTTCGTTATTTGGTCACCAAACCAAGGCAATGGTTCTCAGAGTTTAATACACTAAAGTTTTCTTTGAATATTCAAACATAGATGAGATACTCACATCTTGGGCCAAGAAGTAACCCTGCCGAGGCTATGGATGCCTGTTGGAAGCAGTGGCTCTACCTATGATTATAATAGTTCATCTTTATAACTAAAAAAATAGTATGCTTATGTGCTTTAAGTTTAAGTTGTCATCAATTGAAAAGATGTTGTCAATAATCACTTTTATAATCAATATTATGAGATACACAAAATGATAGTATTGTGATTTCGCGTAAGAGTTCCAAAAAAAAATCTGAATCCTAGCCATTTGACTTAATTTGATTTACTCCTTTGAATTTTCTTGAGTTTTTATAGATATAACTAATTCTTCCCAGTATGTCGCCATTGTTGTGGTAAAACACAACCCCCGAATTTTTCACTTTTAAATCTCACATGGGGACCCTTTTAATTGATCGCTTGGTAATATTATTATTGGATTTTGAGAATGTGGATGGCCTAAATGAGTTTAAATTGTCCTTATCTATCTATCTAATTTTTTTTTTACTTCATTTGGGTTAGTCATTTGCGAATTTCTCTTGTTCAAAGATTGGATGTGTTTTAGCCGCTTGACTTTTTTTTTTGGTTAGATGGGTTGATCATGTCTTGGTTTTTGCAATAGGTGTCTTCTATCATTAGCCATTAAATTCTACAATCATAATAACATTTTCTTAGTGGTCACAAGAAAGTAATGTGGCGCCTTCGTTGGTCACATCACCCCATATTTCACGTTTGGTCATATTGGTTTTTTCTCTTTCACCTGACTTGACATTTGCATTGCAAAAGCACAAATTGTTAGTTACGATAATATATATATATATATATATATATATATATATGATATATAGATATATATATTACTAAATTACTAATTATTTAAAATTATTTTTAACTATAATAATGGTAAATATCATTATAATATAAAACAATTGTAAATAAATAAAAAGTAAAACCCATATATTATGAATTTTATATAACACTTTTATACCATACATCTTTTACCCATCATGTGTAAATACATTATTTATATTATAAATCACATTAAATGTGATATTAGTAAAGCATTTCATATATGTAGTGTATATAAAATTGTCTCCAATCTGGAAAGCTTACGTTAATAATAGATGTATACCCATTATGTGTAAATACATTATTTATATTATAAATCACATTAAATGTGATATTACTAAAGCATTTCATATATGTAGTGTATATAAAATTGTCTCCAATCTGGAACGCTTATGTTAATAATAAGGTAATATGGAGAGAAATTAAGACAAAGGGCCTTGAATGTATTTTTATGAAACTTGTGAAATGTCAGCCCAAAAGAAATTACGACAAGTTCAGTCGTTCAAAACGCATAAAAGATAATTGCATTAGAATTCTCAACATGGCATGGGTAAAATTAATAATGCAAAGGCATAATTGACACCTTGTTCCAATCACTACGGTTTTTGTTGGGCAATTTCATATGGCCAAACTCACTCGTTTGACTCCGCGCCATACATTTGTTACGTCGTGCATCAAGCTATATGCCAAAACCTCACCAACTCAATCTATCTTTGTTGTAATAAAAAATTTACCTTTCTCCCACTACATTATATTCCGATCGACGTTTGACCAAAACGTGTACTTCGCACACCTATATATAGTAGTTTCCATTAATTGTATATGCCATACATGTCTCATGTTTCCTCTAATATACCATGATAGATTTGAATTCGCTTAATTGTTTGCGATTGTTTAGTTCTTAATGTAAATCGTGTTTTCCCATTACAGGTGTTCGAATTTCAATGGATAAGGATGAGGATTGCAGCAATTGAACGTATCAATTAACACCAAAATAAAACCCGTCAATTTGTCAGTCAAAGCAACACAGCCAACCACCCAATAGTTTCATGTTGAATATTCGCCAGCCAAACTTTAGTGCAATACAGTAACAAACAACGCAACAGACGTGGAACAATATCCCTTACTCATGGAGTTCCTAACACACACTATTATGAACCATAAACCAAAATAATGACATCCACTTGGCTCGTTTGGTATTATGGCGATCCTCATCCTCAAGTGTTAAATGAAATTTCAGGAGATAAAAATGATCCAATTTTCGTACACTAAGGAAATGTATATAAAAATTATATCATATCTTATTCCTCATCAACTCGCAAATCCCTCGGCCACTTTTTATAGTCTTCCACTCCATTCTCCCGAGGCGAAAAAATAAAAAACAAAGGAAAAAGTCCATTCTCCCGAGGCCAAAAAATAAAAAACAAAGGAAAAAGTCACAGTAGGGCCCATCCTGCTCCGTTACCACATGACCCTTTGCGATATCGCGATTGCAAATGACACAGCGCTTGTGCCATCCCCCATCCTCATCCGCCCCCCTCCCACTCCGATCAATGCAATTTTGATATTCCCGTAAACTGCGATATTCCCATAAACAACAAACCGAGTCATAAAAGTTTAAATATAAAGGCTTGTTCCGATGCTATTGTGATTTTCTCCTTAAAGAGAGAGCCCAACTATCTTCTTTAAATAGTCTAGTTCATCGTTTTTCTTATCTAACATGGCTTATAGTTTAATTTTGACAGTTTGAAAAATATTTCGTATTCATTTTATGGCTTATCTGCTCATTGTTTTCTGGCTTTCAGGTGCAAAATAGGAGGAACAATTACACAAAAGGGATAGATCATGCCATGAAATCGGCCAACATTAGATATTTTAAATTATAAAAGAAAAGCATAAAGAGACAGAGCGACATGTCAAATATTCTCATCAAAATTGATTCTATTTTTTTACAGATTCTAAGGGAATTTGTTAAAACTTCCCCAATGTTGTGCGCAATTCTCTATTTCTGCATTTTTTCCATTCACTCTATAAACCCTTTTACGATCACGAATAAAGGGTCTCGAATTTTAGAAGGAAAGCCTAGGAACTTGCACTTTTGTATTCTTTAGGCCTATCCTAATAGAAAGACTAGGCGAGGTCCCGATATTTTTAAAGAATTATTTTGAGAAGCTTGCACTTCTGTTCTTTCTCAAAATTTTCTTAATAGAACGACCCGACCAAGGTTCTGGATTTTGTAAAGATTGCCTCAGAAATCTTGCAATTTGTACCTTTTGTAGCATCAGAATAAAATATTAGACAAATACTATACTATTTCACAAACAAAGTACAATGTATTGGGTACTTTTATCATTATTTTTTTTTCCATTCTGTTGATTAACAAACATTTTTATTGTCTCTTATATGTATTTCTACTGACACAATTCTGCATTATTTCACTTTTGAAAATGCTAGAATTGTCATTTTACAGTACATATATTTGATCAATTCATCAACTTATTTGAATACAATACACGCTTAATTAACTATTTTGCTTAACTATTTAATCAAACAAATATTTTTAAATTCTTTTCATTTCCATAAATGTTTGATTAATCTCTATTATCATACATTTAAGACAATCACTTCACTTTATATCGCATTCAAATAACAATAAGTATTATCGGGTAATAGATAGACTTATATATCCTTATAATTAAGGAATTGAATACACTTCATCAATCACTTATGTAACTAATTTCTAAGTGCCTAATGGTTAGTGATTGGATCAACAAGGAGTCAGAGCTTGAGAGCTATCCCCTTGATATAATTTCTTCATTTTAATTTCAATTCCTTAAAAGTTTCTCTTCTTTAAGTAAATCAGCTCTTGATTGAGAGAAGGATATCTCTTTCCTTCAATCAAGATAGAGTAGATTATTGCATCTTAGTTTAATCTTGCATGTGTTATCCTAGATTTCATATCTTAAAAGTCCTCTTTTAAAGAGGAAAACATTTAGATTGGTTTGGTTGTGCCACTAAAACAGCGTAAGGGTCATTCTTCTTCCCCGATTAGCTAGAAGAATTGATTCGATGTCCCTACCTATTGGTAATTAAAGATATATAGTAAAACTAATAGTGATTGGGAAAATAAAACTTGACCTAGTTAAACCAATTGGAACAACTATTCCAAATGAAAAAGGAGCTACTTTGTTGAAACGTTTTTCAAGGATTCAACACTACCACAAGAAACTAGACAAACACAAAGGCACTCAAAAATGGTGTAGAAAAGATGCAGGAACCAAGGGAAACTTGTGATATCTTAAGAATGAAATGGTCCAAAATTAGAGGGGCTTAGAGATCAGTCTTGTTGCTTTCTTAGAAACTTCAAAAAATTAGATTCTTATTGAACCAAAATGACCATATGTAAATGGTCGATTAGAATGATGTAGCCGAATATATTAGAAATTGTAATTAAAACTTGATGGAGTAGCTTTAGAAAGTTGGAAAAAAAATAAGAAATTGAATGATGAAACCATAGTTATGAAGGACAACCCCTAAACTTAACTTTTTCTAGTTGGTAAGATGTTCCAGTATATCTATTTACACATATGTGTGTGTATGAAGATGTCTGGAATTGATAAAAACAATCATATTTATGTGTTATATGTGAAGATAGCCAATGCGCATAGAGACACACATGAAAAAGATTCCATGGTTATACCCATGAGTAATATGCACATAATCTTCGTAAATAACTTGCAATATGGGCCAAACTAGAAAATTCAATAAAGTGATTTAACGGAAAATAGTGGATGAAGTACAAAAGGAATGTTTTAGATTTGTGAAACTACTTTTACTAAAGAATGGAGGAGCAATGATGTTTGATACAAAATTTTAATTAAGGAGGAAATCGAACTGAAATTTCTGTGGATGTAATTCCCTTATACTGCAATCAATTTCAACAAACTAGAAGATTTATGTTCCTTTCACTTGGAAAAATAGGAAGAAATGTAGAGCCTACCTCCTTACAATGCTTGATGTGACAACCCTTGTTTTTCTCCCTTTGAAATTTCTCACTGTCAATACTGTACACTGACAATGAACCACAATGGTTGGTTCAAAACGCGTTGACAAATGATTTTTTATGTGATTTTGCTGAAATTATTCTCACAAATATATTATGGATCACAGAAGTCTCAGTTCTATAATCCTATAAACTGTTTGATTGTATCCTATAGGATTCCCGTGGGATCCTGCACAAGAAAAAATTGAACTTTTCCTCTCCTGTAGGTTGCTTGGGGGCCGAGAGCGACTTTTCTAGTGTGATCCTTGAGAATGAAACATTAATTACTTGTGTTTATATTATTATTTTTATACTTTTGTGGTTTATTGTTTATGGCTATGGACATGCATGAAATAAGTGAAAAAATAACTAGGAGGGACTTGACTAAGCTCGCTTTGGGGTGAGATTTGAAAAGTAGTAAATATAGGAGGTTGTCTTATACTCTAGTTATTCCTGATAAATGAATGTTTTAAATTAAGTTAAAACATCAGAGAATGTTACCTAATATGATAGGTCACAAGTTGTGACAAATTAGGACTAGCGAAGTAAGTAATCATATCTTTATTTTGATTGTTGTAACATAAATGACCTTAAAGTAAATTCACAATTTCACATCTCTAAATTTTGTTGAGGAAACATGAGATGGGATCCATATTACTTGGCAGACCTAGTGGTTAAAGTTGCAAAAAGAAAACCTATTGTTATTGTGTGATGTTATACTAATGTTTCTAACCTTGTTGGATGCATGTGAATGACTTTGTTTGGGTGCAAGTGGATGATCCTTAGGTGGAGTTCATGAATAAAAATGGAAAGCACATGTTTCACATGTATGAAAACATTCTAGGGAATGAAATTGAAATGAAGAAAATACTATGTTTTACTTTGGAACTAAACCATCACTCAAAATAAAGTGAAGTGGAAATACTTTAGTATTGAAGAGACTATTATAGGAATGAAAGAAGAAATGCAGCACACATTTTCTTTCCATATTTAGAAACACTAAGGACATTGTTTATTAAAAGGAGTGAGAATATGTAACACCCCTATGATTCTTATTTTTAAGGAATTACTATTCTTAGACAATGAACTATTATTTGATCAAATGAAAATAGTATCCATGATGAGACTTATGTGATGATGTAAGTATTTTATTGTTGTTTCACTTAATAAATAAATTGTTTAGAAATATTTAGGAAAGAGAACTGGAGTTTAGAAGACTTCTTTTCAGCGTAAAAAAAATTGTTGGTGGTCAAGTAAACATGATAGACCTTCCCTAAAGTCTCCCAAAAATTCCTAAGAGAAAATAGTTAAAAGGAATAAAATTAACATGATGGAAGAAAAAGATTATGTTAATCATTTAATTGGATATAAATACTAAGTGGGGTGAACTAAAGCACAATGAGAGATAAAGGAGTGCTTTAAAGAAAAATAAATGAATCTTTTTCAAAAAACACTAAAATAAATAGGCTTAGGAAAAAGGGTGGCAAACCTTAAACGCATGAAGCTCCTAAAATTATCATGGGAGAAAATTATAAAATAAAACCACCCATGAATCCAAGGGATGTCGATTCTTGTGGGCAAGAAGATCTTAGCTCGGGGGGCAATGGTAGAGGCAGTTCATACTCAGGAAAAACGTGCTCGATATATTCCCAAAGGACTCAATAACGAGTAGACGTATCATTGTTTCTATTTTACAAATTCATGTTAGAATAATTATACTGAGTATGCCATCTTTAATGGGAGCTTTAAATTATCACTTTCATAAGCTATTAGCTCTGTGTTAGGAAACTAGCTCACAAAAAGATAGAAAAGATCACTCAACGCCTTAGGATTCTGCCTCTTTGAGGCGGCAACCTCCTTTACATTACACAAATGAACAATTCTTGTATGATACAAATGACTAAACCTCCCTTTTATATATAGGTGTCTAAGGGGTCATAATATAATCAAGCTGACATAACAGTAATAACATAAGGGCACAACAATAACAATAGCAAGCAGGGAAAATTTTAAGAACCTCCCCTAAATTTATAAGTATAATAAATGGGCTTATTTCCATGGTATATAGGAAAAACGGAAGGGGATTTTATCAATAATATAATATGTATATATAATTTTTT
>APFE030201901.1:1591-24209 GCA_000404065.3 Pinus taeda
CAAGATCCCCCTAGAAGCAATAGTGGGGGCGGGGCGGGTGGAGATCCCCTCCATACCCCCTTTTTAGGGAATGGGATCCAAAAATGACTAAATAAATACCTCTACATTAGGAAGATAATCAGGCTCCACACCCAACACCTCTTAAAGTTATGGAAATATTGGGTTTGTTAGTGTAGATAGATCCACAAGCCCATCTAGTTGGATATCATCATCTACACATATAGTAGCATTTGTGGATTCACCCTATTATAGAAGGTCCCTTCATTACCTCTTTATCACTAGAAGGAGATCTCTTCATTTGTAAAATAGCATACCATTCTAAATTAAAAGCATATGAAAGATGAAAGGATTAATTAGTTTGTTCCATCACCCATGTATACAATTTTCTAATTGTATAGATAGGTTAAGATCTATAAATTGTTCTAATTGTAGAGATAGGGCAGGATCTTTTTTTATGTATTTTTGATCCTCACACAATCATTGTGTAAATATATATTTCATTTGGACATGGGATATTAGTATTTTATATGCATAAAATATCATATCACACTAGTTTCAATATCAATGTTGTTACAAGGATTGAAATAGCGTATCATTATAACATTGGTTTCAGTGTCACTGTTGTTACATGGATTGAACCTAATAGATACATATTACAAGCATCCATGCCTATATCCATGCAGACTTTCGTGCTAACCTTTTACATGGTTAGGATTACTTGATTACAAGAACATATGATTATTACTCCAAGGCTTGAACCATGTAACTTCTATTCACCAGTTCAATTACTGGAAGGTATACTTTCTACGACAAGATTTAACTTCTATAACAATTCAAGGATCATGAATAATAAAAGGAAAATATGATTGTAATTATGGGGTAAAAAATGAACACCCTTATTACGACAAAATGGGGATGTCCTCATTACACGGGACAACCCAATTCCATGGGATGGTGTTATGATCCAACCCTAACCCCTTATTTATGTAATAAGCCCAAGGGGCCTAGTCAGAGTCATAGTTAGTTAGTTGAGTCAATAAATCCCATAAGCGGTTATCCACATTAATGAATATTGTCAGTGGTTGACTCTCATTATTTAAAAGGAACCACAATTAGTTATAAACATACCATATTTAATAAGAAAGTGGTTAACCCGTTTTATGCTCATTATGTGATGCTCATTATATAAAACTTAAGGCTTTGTTTCAAAACATGAAGGAGGTTGGTCTACTTTCATCTTCTTATCTTGAGTGACTAAGTTGCTAGTATTTTTATCATCATTTCTTGCTTGGAAGGATTTAGATTAGAGTTTTTGGAAATAGGAAAAAGAAGTACCTAAAACAGTTTAGAAGCACAGATGTTATTGTAATTATAGCACTTGATCACAATTTCTTTGAAGAGCTTCTGCCCATTAATGTGCAAGGAGTGAGAACATAGAAATAAGCTAGAATTAGATATGTGAAGTTATTTAAAAGGGTTATTATTTTTGCCTTTGGTTTTTCAGAATATGTATGCACATTTTGTTATCTCCAGCCTGAGAAAAGCTTTCCATGCTCTGTAATGTTGACTGCTAATTTGCTACAAATAGGTCATGGACAAGCATCATTCTGGAAGGGGCACAATCCTAAGTTGCATGAAATATTGAGATGTCTATGAGTTTACGTAATGGGTACTGCTAGAAACATGACTCCCCCATAATGCGAAACATGACTGCATTATGGGGAAGTCAAAGTAACACATTATTTTGCAAGAAAAAAAGAATAACATGACTCCCCCATAATGGAAACATTATATATATTAAATAACACATTATCTCACAATAAAAAAAGAATGGGACACATGAATGATAATTTTAGAAGGAAAACCATGTATATATTAACTCCCATAGATGATTACATGATGCGAAAATCCAAATTTATCCTTTATAGATGAGGCTTTACATCCAAAATCAGCCTTTATAATGAGACTATATGTGCTAAAGAAAAGCACAATTACATGTTCTAATAATTCTCAACCTCATCCTAATCAAAAAAATAGAACAAGATTCTTGTTCAGCAAAATTAAAGCATGGATTGGAAAAAGAGACATCTCTACTTCCTGTTGCCTCATCACCAATATCAATAGCAGTAAGAGAGAGTTCCAAGGAATTCTTCTCCCACATCCAATTCTTTATGAGGTCTACTTGTATATTTTTCACCCTTATGAGACAAAAGGCGCGGGTTTGAATGCACTTATATAATATTCTTATCTTTTTGTGATCCCAATCTGTTGTGCTTCATGGAATGAATGAAACAATAGGCGCTTTAGTTTCATTTCGTTGATGAAGAGCTTTTCATTTGTGATAGAATATGAGTGGCAAGGCTTTGCAAATAAGCACCATTTCCCCCTTGACAATTCCACTATTTAACTAGGCATTGACGGTTCTGGACCCGCCAACAGATCAGGGGATCTCCCTGGTAAGAAGTTCTAATAAAACCTCAGACTGTTTGGTGTGGGAGTCCCATCAGTGGGCCATATGGTAATGCCTTGACCGCGATTTCACACAGAGGCAGGCAGGATGTGTAGCAAGGGTGTGATAGCTGCAACGAGCCAAGGAAGGTTCATGAGAGGTTCTAACACACGTGGAGTGAGGTGAGTGTGCCCCTTGGAAACCTGTAATAGTACTCGACTTGGAAGGGAACACACGAGAAAAGATGCATCACTGGATGGAAAGCAAGATAGCAAGCAATCCAAAGGGATGTTCAAACCAACAACACATCTGCAACAAGATTCATACAATTGCATACAAAATAGTTCATAGACAAATGTGTAAGTTAAATAACATACATTGCTACAACAACCAGAATAGTCCAACTACAATAAAAAAATATGCATGAAAACATGTTGACTCTGTTATGTTAAGAAGTGTAAGTTCTAGTCATATAATAAATCCATGTACACCTGCTAGTTCCAATAGTGGAACATTATAGCCACAACTGCTTGCTCCTCCAAAGAGATATACTAGCTCTGCGTAGTGGAGAAGCCAAGGCAAATTACAATATTGTCCAAGCTTTCTCTAAGATAGACTTATCAAAGCGTGGCTGCCCAAAAAACTTTACAACGAGTTAAGAGGACTATTTATAGCAAAGGGTGGGGTGGCCCTTAACATTCTCCTTTGTGACAATTCATATACCCTCATGACTCTTCATCTACTCTATGATTGTTACATTCAACTATCGACACTTGAACTTCCACTTGAAAAGATGTTACTTTACAATGCACATGCACATGTGCCCATGTGAGACAAAAAGGCTTGAGCAAGCCATGCAAGGCATCACTGACACTCAGACCTGTTATCACCTAGATTGAACCTTAGGTTGAAGGAAGGCAATGCCAGGGTAACCACAAACCATGCTTAGCCAAGTAACTAGCCCTACTATGCCGGAAGAGGGCTCTCTTCGTAAGGATCTCAGCCAAGCTGACTGTATTAGGAAAAGGATATTAGGCTAGGTATAGTAGCACAAGGTTTAATTTGATTTTGAAGGGGTTTTGCTGGATCAGGAGGAGCTGGACAGTTAGGGCTAGGGAATTAGGTCAAAATTGCAGGGTGTTCAATGGGGAAAGGTAGGTATAAAGTTTAGCACTCTAGGGCTTGATGGATGAGGTGTTTTAAGACTGATGAGAGACTAGGAATATCATGTGATTACCATGGACCCTTCCCAAAATGTAGAAAACATATAATGGTGAATATTTCCCCAAGGCAGAGCAATGATGTTATGAATTCTACCTATCAACTTGAAAAAGTTCACTTAGAAGCAATAAAATGATTAATGAAGTACACAAAACATATTAACATATGATCAAAAGAGAGGAAACTGAACTAAACTCCATACCACATGGATCCCCAAGAAATAGCTGCATTTTTTATTAATCTCCTGCTAAACTGCTACAAAATGATGTACAATCAAGGCATAAGCATCCAGCTGAGTCCAACCCTTTACAATGAGAAAGAAGAAGAAGATATAGGCATTGTTTCAACCTCCTCCAATCCTCAGGGGTCGAATCCCTAAGATGAGGAGCTAATCTATCCAACACTGAACAAGAAACTAGAATATAGGCATCCTAACAACTTGCCTCTAAAAGTGAAAAAACTGATTCATTTATGCTCAAATTGACTTTTAATCTAATGAATCTATCCTCTACTACTAGTTATCCATAATATTTACAATACAAGTAATCATTTACATCTATAAAACATCCTCCATGAGAGAAAATCCATGAACACAGTCAAAACATAGAAAATGGGCATCCTATGCAAAATTTGTCCTACACACAGCGCCACTTTCAGGTCCTTTTTGGAGGCCCTCTTGATATAAAATTGAGCTCATGATAGCTAATTGTAAATATCTTCTAGTCTACTTTCCAAAACACCTATAATTTCTTCGTTTGAAGCTCATTTGACGCCTCAAAAGTTGATTCTCCCAAGACTGCTTCTGTGTGTCCAAAACGTGGTAGAAAGGTCATTTTTAGGGTGTTTTTTGACTTTTTGGTGGACCAGTTCTGCCCCAAAAACCTCAAAAATCCATTGGGTGCATGTACTCATCACTCTAAATCTAAAAATCCAAGCCATTTTTCCATTGGGTTCCCCTAGGAAAAGCACAGTGCTAGTGGCGCTGTGTGTTGAGCCAGATTTTCTATGTGTGCAATTTCCAAAATTTGCAAGAAACAAAATCTCCTCCAAACCTAACCAAAATTGGTGAGCAGCACCATCATCAAGAATATTATGAGCGAAGGAAGCTTCAGCAAGAAACCTAAGCCTACCCTTCTCTTTTTTTCCTTTTAGAGCTCGTCTTAGCCTTGCTTTCATATGTTTGACCCTCATGTTGCAAATTTTGTTCCAGGTCATGTAGTGGTAGGCCATGTGCCTCATGATCTAGTTGTCCCTATTTGCCTTTTGCAACAACTTCTCTAAGTGAAAATTGACTCTTTCAAGCGAAATCTCTCTATCACCCTCAATTTCCTTCTCAATTGGAGTTAAAGTGACCGGTGCCTCTTCCTCTTGCATTGCTGACTTACCCTTATCACCTTGTCCTTTTATTTTGAGAAGTTCTAGATCCATGAGGACCTGCTTATCACTCAGCTGCTTGTTCTCTTGTTCTAGATATGTGATGACATACTTGGCTCTCTCTAAATTGGCCATGAATGCTTGGATTTGAGCCTCTTTCTCTTGTATGATGATGTTCTCTATTGTTGTGTCATCCTGAGCCTCTAAGTAAATTGTCTCTATGCCATGATGAATATAATGTTTTTCTGGCTTATCATTCTCCATCAAATCAAAGTCTCTTTCCTCCTAATCATTAAGATCTTCAACCTGCATCTTTTATTTCCCTTTGTACAGTTGTTATACCTATGCTTGTGTTGATGAAGAAGGCAAAGCCCCTTCCACATCCTGTGGAGAAAGCATTTGCCTATGAGTTGATGAAGAAGGCAAGGTCCCTTCGACATCTTGTGGAGAAAACACTTGACTATCAGCTAAAAACAATCTTCTTGTGCCCCTCTGGTATGTCATGTAGGTCTCGGGCACATCATTAGCTCTAGTCTCTTTGGCCTTCTCATCTGTCTTCACCTGAGCACTGCTAGAAGGTCCTCCTCCTCATAGTCTTTTTCTTCTTTGTCCATGTTTGCAAATTTTGACGTTGTACACTCCTAGAAAAGGGGTGAAGGAAGTGAGCAAGATTGATTAGGAATAAGGGAGTAGGATACGACCTTTTGAGGTGTTTGGTTGGCTATATAATGAATGGGAGGGTATGAATTATGAAAATGAGGGAGAGGGGCTTGGGTCCCTTTTTTGAACTATAGCTTGTGGGATGAAGGACGAAGGAATATAAAATGTTATGGAATGATATAGGGGAGGGGTTTAGGGCTTTAGTGATAGGTGATGGAAAAAATAATGGGGGTTAGAGTTTCTAGGGTATAATTAAGGAGGAATCTAGGGTTTCATTTTTGCCATTGTAAATTACCTTTAAAAACTTCAATTGCAAACCAATGATGAAGTACAGTGAGGAAACTTACTTGCTTGAGTGAAGAGAGGGTGGTTTTTGATGTTTTTAGGTAGATGGAGGCTTTTTGGCCCTTATTGGCTCAACACATAGTGCCTACTATAGGCACGTAGTGTCCTCCTAAACGTGGAACACAATGGTTTTTTACACTACCAAAATCGCTCTACGTGCAATGCTCAGCTTGTACGCGCAGTGTTCCGACCTGAACACACAATGCCACTTCAAGATGACCTTTTACTGCCTTACCTTTGTCCAAATTAGCCATGGGATACCTCGTTGGAAAGATTTTCTTGTATAATTTTCAGAACATTTTGCATTTTTCAATTTGGAGCTCATTTGCACTATCAAAATTGCAATCTCCCAAGACTGGTCAAAATGTGCAGAATGAGTTTGCCAAAATGAAGAGTTATGTTGCAGTCAACTTTTGGAGGTCTTCTTCAACTCCAAATTGAGCTCATGATAGCTTATTGGAAATATTTTTGTGTCTAGTTATCATTTGACTCATCAAACAAGTTATTTGGACACTCTAGCTAGGATACAACTTGATTTTCAGAAGGTCACTCGAGAAGTTCAACAACTCTCCTGTGACACCTATAGTTTTGACATTTCTCCAAAACCATGAAACCTATGTAAAAAATGAAGGAGGTTTTTCTTCATGTTTATATGGTTGAAAAAAAAATCTCTAAATTTTTTCAAATTCATATTTTTTTGCTCAGAAACATCATTTGAATAAAACCTATCCCAATACGTGGAACAGGGGGTTTATAAAAATGAAGGGAAATGAAGGGGATGAGGGGCTTCTAAATTCTTGAGAAAACTTTGGGAAGTAGGGAGGGGTGTTAGGAAGTAGGGTAAAGTGGAATTTCAAGTATTGAGTGAGGGAAAGGGGTCAAAAAGGGAAAAGCACAGGCCTAACCTAGAAAAGTGTCAAATTGTAGCAATAGGCTAGGGTTTGTGGGAAAATGATGAATTTGAGGGATATCAGTGATGAGAAGTGTTTAAGAAGGTATAATAAGTATAGAGGAAGGTGTATTAGCATCAGGATACACGTTTTGTTGATTATTTTACCATCGAAGAAAAATTACCTTCAAAACCCTAGGAGAGGGAAATGAGCCTTACCTAGGCACAGCTAAAGCACAAAGAAGGCGTAAAATGACCCATTAGAACTTGAAATAATGATGACAACTATTTGAATGATGGTACACTCAGCCGAATGGTGACATGAACCAATAATTGGAAGACTTTGGAAGGAGTGAAAACAAATCCTAGACCTAATACCCAGTGACCAAATTTTTACTTGAAGACTCACTGAAATGAAAAAATTTGACTTTGAAACCCTAAGACCACTTTATAAGATCATATTTGATCACTGGTGGTAGTATGCAAATAATAACTCTAACATTGTCTCCATTGGGGATGGGATATCCTTGGAGGTGACAAGAACACCATAGACCAAGTAGCCTTAGCCATTGGGCATGGATTTAAAAAAAAATCAGTCTAAAATACATGACGGAATACTAATGACTCAAAGAGACAAACTGACTCGAAATTGACTTGAAATTGATTGAAAAAATGACTCATGACTTAGTTGAGTCAAGTACTTACAAAAATTATTAATGGAAATAGACCTTTGAGATTTGAGGGCTTCAAATACTGATGACAACCACCTTCCTACAGAAGAAATATGTACAATCATGTGAAGTGAACCTTCCAATGTAACCAATCCAGTAGATTGCTACTCACTAAAATTCTGCTCTTACTTTCCTCAAGTAGGAAGAATGATGTACATGTAGGCAACTCACAATAACAACTGAAACCAAGGCTTATGCTAACGAACCAGGCAACATTCATCTTCTCTAATGCTTGCAAAAGAATGCCAAAGGGATCTTGAAAATCCTAAAGCACTAGCTTGTCTTGAGATCCAGCAACAAAAATGCAAGTACTCCCTTCATTCTGATATGAACGAACAATTAGTTGTTGATTGATAGGAAGGCATAGAGAAGTATAAGCTTCTGCTATCTAAGTGTTGGCTATAAATTCCTCAAGCATGAGAAATTCTGACTCGATTTCTGGCATATTATCTCTCTCAAGATCATACTCCTCATTTTCATAGTCTAAGTCATTCTTAAATAGAAAACATTCTTCAAAATTATCAAACAAGACAACACTATCATCTTCATGAAATAAAATAATATCTGTGCGCTGATATATAAATCTAATTTCAAGACTATCCATATTTTCAAAAGTGGAAGAAGCTTCACTAACACCTTCTTAACAATGTGAACACTGCAAACCTGCATTAGCTTGGGTTGTAACATGACCTTTCAGGAGTTGATCTATCTCATCTTCAAATAGAGGAGATAGTATCTTTTGTTTTCTTTTGCTAAAACAATAATTTTCTTCTTGAAATAACAATTCAAAACATGAAATATGAGAAGAAAAGTTTGAATGACAGTTCTCAATTCCCTGGTCTTTTGAAATTTGAATACATTGTTGATCATCTTCATATGACATGGCAACCAGATTGTCATGTTTCTTATCGCACTCATCAGTCATACGAGGGAAAACTTCAGATAGTTCTTGAAACCCAAAACTAACACTTCTATCATTTACCACTAAGTTATCCAAAGAATATTTTTCACTTACTTGAACAAAGATCTCATCTTGTTTTTCATAAATGACTGGATTACCTCCTCATGAAGGCTTTGTTCTAATGAAATGAGAACACTTGGGTCAATAGCTTTGTTTTCTTCATTCTAGATGATCTCAACAGAAGATCTCTCCTTCATGGGATTTAGAACAAGGTATACTTCATCATCACAATCTGAATCTAGATCTGAAATAGCCAACTTGACTTTATCACAATCTGAAATTGGAACTTGATTTTCCTGCATACTTTCTTCTGTAATGAGAAGATATAAAATAAGACCTTGTCTTCCATCCTTTTCAATTGTACTAGGTTCTTAAACCTCCTGCAAATACTCCTAAGCATCTTGATAAGTATCCTCTAAGCTCTCTTTATATTGCTGAAATGGATTTTGATACAGGGCTTCCATGACCTCATCATCCATGAAGTCATCATCTTCATAAACTTTCTCAAGATTTTCAATAAAACTATAAACATGTTTACAACAGTTCTGAACTAATATTAAGGATGGACAAGTTTCTTTATACCTTTCAAAGAACATGGTATGAAAATCCTTTAAACAGTAAATACAAGGAGGCGGCAAACTTTCATACCAAGATTGGGCTTCACCTTCTAGAGTGGCCATGAATATCTTCATCAAGTAGTCTTAAGGAAAATCAACGTTCAACTTGCGAGTATGCATGTGAAATCTAACCATATGTAAAGCAACATCATTCCTATCATCATCTTTAAAGATAAGCAAATTCCTTTGCCAATCTACCTTAGGAATTTTATTTGGGAAACCTGGAATGTGATCTCAGCTCATGGGAACATACCTTCGAGCAAGCGAATCCATTTTGATAAGAAATTATTCACCAAGAAATTATTTAGGCTACTGGGTCTTGAAGAGTGGGGTTTCCATAAAAGTTCTAAACCTTGGGATTTTTCGACACTGGAGTCACTAGGTGAATGATTTCAGCCTTCGCATGCATTTGACCATTGTTCACAATCAGCAATCAAATCTGAACTTTGATGATCTTTCCCAGGGAATACAAAACCTTTCGCTCATCCCCAGTATGGTCACCACTATGTTATCACCTGTATTGAACCTTAGGCTGAAGGAAGGCAATGCTAGTTTAACCACAAACCACTCTTAGCCAAGTAACTAGCCCTACTAGGCCAGGAGAGGTCTGTCTCCATAAGGATCTCAGCCAAGATGACTGGATTAGGAAAAGGATATTAGGCTAGGTATAGTAGCACAAGGTTTGATTTTATTTTGAAGGGGTTTTGCTGGATTAGGAGGAGCTGGACAGTTAGGGCTAGGGAATTAGGTCAAAATTGCAAGGTGTTCAATGGGGCAAGGTAGGCATAATATTTAACACTCTAGGGCTTGATGGGTGAGGTGTTTTAAGAATGATGAGAGGCTAGGAAGAGCATGTGATTACCATGGATCCTTCCCAAACTGTAGAAAACATATAATGGTGAATATTTCCCCAAAGTAGAGCAGTGATGTTATGAATTATGCCTGTCAACTTGAAAAAATTCACGTAGAAGCAATGAAATGATTAATGAAGTAAAAAAAAAATATTAACATATGATCACAAGAGAAGAAACTAAACTAAACTCCATACCACATGGATCCCAAAGAAATAGTTGCAATTTTTATTAATCTCCTACTAAACTGCTACAAAATGATGTACAATCAAGGCATAAGCATCCAATTGAGTCCAAGCCTATGTAATGAGAAAGAAGAAGAAGACATAGGCATTGTTTCAACCTCCTCCCATCCTGAGGGGTCGAATCCCTAAGATGATGAGCTAATCTAACCAACACTAAACAAGAAACTAGAATATAGGCATCTTAACAACTTGCATCTAAAAGTGAAAAAATTGATTCATTTTTGCTCAAATTGACTTTTAAT
This sequence comes from Pinus taeda, assembly GCA_000404065.3. Lineage (NCBI taxonomy): Eukaryota > Viridiplantae > Streptophyta > Pinopsida > Pinales > Pinaceae > Pinus > Pinus taeda. The sequence continues at coordinate 12,177 of APFE030201901.1, forward strand.
CTAATGAATCTACCCTCTACTACTAGTTATCCATAATATTTATAAGCCAAGTAATCATTTAAATCAATAAAACATTCTCCATGAGATAAAATCCATGAACACAGTCAAAACACAAAAAAATGGTCATCCTGTGCAAAATTTATCCTACGTGCAACGCCATTGTTCCAAGGCACAACGCCATTTTCAAGTTCTTTCTGGAGGCCTTCCCGGAATCCACATTGAGCGTATGATAGCTCATAGCAAATATATTCAATTCTACTTTCTAAAAAACCTAGAATTTCTTCATTTGAAGCTCATTTGACCCCTCAAAAGTTGATTCTCCCAAGACTGCTTCTGTGTGTCCAAAAAGTGGTAGAAAGGTCATTTTTAGGGTGTTTTTTAACTTTTTGTTGGATTGGTTTTGCCCCAAAAACTTAGAAAATCCATTGGGTGCATGTACTCATCACTTTGAATCCAAAAATGCAAGTCGTTTTTCCATTTCGTGCCCCTAGGAAAAGTGCAGCACCAGTGGCACTATGCGTTGAGCCAGATTTGATGTGTGTGCAATTTCCAAAATTTGCAAAAAACAAAATCTCCTCCAAAATTGACGAAAATTGGTGAGCAGCACCATCATCAAGCATATTGATGAGCCAAGGAAGCCGCAACAAGCAACCTAAGCCTATCCTCCTCTTTTTTGCCTTTTAGAGCCCATATTAGCCTTGCTTTCATCTGTTTGACCCTCATGTTGCAAATTTTGTTCCGGGTCCTGTAGTAGTAGGCCATGTGCCTGATGAACTGGTTGTCCCTATTTGCCTTTTGCAACAACTTCTCTAAGTGAAAATTGACTCTTTCAAGCCAAATATCTCTATCACCCTCAATTTCCTTCTCAATTGGAATCAAAGTGACCGATGCCTCTTCCTCTTACATTGCTGACTTACCCTTGTCACCTTGTCTTTTTATCTTGAGAAGTTCCAACTCCATGAGGACCTTCTTATCACTCAGCTGCTTGTTCTCTTGTTCCATATATGTGATGACATACTTGGCTCTCTCTAAATTTTCCATTAATACTTGGATTTTGTAATGAAACCAGCTCACAAAAAAATAGAAAAGATATATTAACACCTTAGAATTCAGCCTCTTCGAGGGGGAAACCTCCTTTACATTACACAAATGAATAATTCTTGGATGATACAAATGACAATACCTCCTTTCTATATATATGAGTCTAAGGGGTCATAATATAATTAGAGCCGACATAACAACAATAATGTAAGGGCACAATAATAACAATATGGGGACTACATGGGCACAAAAATATAATAAGGGGGTTGCATTAATAACAATAAGGGGTTACACTAGTAGTATAGGGATCTAACATGCCCCTCTCCTTCAAAAAGTTTTATCCTCAACACTTGAGTAGTTCTTGATGCTTTTGTATAAAATTCTTTTCCTCCCATGTGGAATCTTCAGCGGGTAAGTTCTTCCACTTGATGAGATACTTTGAAATTGATCGATTTCATAGTTGTTGGGTTCTTGTTTTTGTGACTGCTCCAGGCTCCAATTTGAGTTTTCCTTCCTCTTCAAGTTCTAGAAATATTGTTTGAACTTGGATCTTCTGCAACTTTTGAATGAGTGTCCACAGTTCTTCATCCTTCTTCCATTCATCCCTTGCTTCATTTATCCAATTTAGTTGGATAATAGAAATAACACAAAACAATGCTTCCACATCCTCATCCTTTCTTGAGAGTGCATTTGCAACAAAAATTTTCTTCCCTTTTTTGTAGATGATTTCAAAGTCATGACCCAACATATTTGTGACCCACTTTTTCTATTTTTTTGAAGATAATATTTTTTTCTAAAAAGTATTTAAGACTCTCATGATCCATTTTTACCTTGAAGTGTCTTCCCATTAGGTAAGGTTGCCATTTATTAAGTTCACATTTCCTTCTCATAAATAGCTTGCTTGAGGGAAATTTGTTTGTATGGATGTAGCCGTAAAAGTACCCAATCGACTACATCAAAACTTCTTTCACTACGATGTTGATCTAATTGTTGTTTCATTTGATTCTGCACCAAAGTGGTGTTATCCTTTAAAAGTTGGAGAACTTGTTGTTGATGCTCGATGTGATATTTCATTGCTTGAACATTTTTCTTCTTGATATGTCCTTCTATCTCGAGAGTTTGAGGAATGGTAATTCCTGGCAATGCATTACAAGATATGGTTAGATTAATTTCTTGATGCTTGATGTGATCTTTCACTTATTGAACATTTTTCTTCTTGATATGTCCTTCTATCTTGAGAGTTTGAGGAGTGGTAATTTATTCCAATGCATTACAAGATATGGCCAGATTCATTTCTTGATGCTCAATGTGATCTTTCACTTCTTGAACATTTTTATTCTTGATATGTCTTTCTATCTTGATAGTTTGAGGAGTAGTAATTCTGGCCAATGCATTACAAGATATGGTTGGATTCATTTCTTCTTTCTTGATGTGATATTTCACTTCTTGAACCTTTTTCTTCTTGATATGTCCTTCTATATTGAGAGTTTGAGGAGTGGTGAATATTTCTGATGCTTTACAAGATATGGTCGGATTCATTTCTTCTTTCTTTGGGGTAGGTTCCCGGTGTATATCCTCTTCTTTTGATCTTACTTGATCCTTTTCTTCCTCCTCTTCATAATCAATGTAAAATAATTTCTTATCAGCACACTTATTACCTTTAGTGCATTTGCTACCACAATTGTAACAAAGCCCTTTTTCTCTTTTTTCTTCCAATTGTTGTGGTGTAACCCTTGTAGGTTGTGGAAGGCTAGGAGAAACAACACTTCCATCTTTATAGTTGTGAAGGGTAGACTTCCTTGTTGCCATAATTTTTCTTTCCACTTTGTAACAAAGCTATTTTTCCCTTTTTTTCTTCCAATTGTTGCGGTGTTTCTATAAAGAAGGTGTTGCTCTTTGTATCCTCATAATGTGTTATAATTTCCTCCATGAAATTGACCACGTAACAAGTGGTTTATGAGAACAAAGCCCTTTATACCATAAAAATTGATCTTGTTCTAAATATGAAGATGCAATACATACCTTTTGTAACAGTGGTACACCATGTAGATCAAAATATTTCTCCATATGTAGTATCCAATTTACTGGATCCTTGCCATCAAACTTCCTCATCTCATTTTTTCTTGATTTTAGGAGCTCGATCTTGAAACAACTATACCTTTGTAATTTTAGATCTCCAAGTTCTAAAATTTCTTCTTGTGGTAGCTCTCTGAGTTCTCTTTCTAACCCCCCAAGTCTGATTAGAATTTTATTATCCAAGAAAGAGTTATGCCAAATCTCCCACGGTGACTTGATTATAGACTAGTTTAGTAGAGAAAACTTGTACAATGTGCCATGTCTCAGTGTTTCGACCTTAGTATTTTAAACTAATATATAGAACACTACATGCAGTCCTCTTTTTGAAACTTCTTACTAAATTTCAATCTGATGCTTAGAACAAACGTTATGACGATTTTCCCAAGGTGACCTGTTTGGAATGTAATTTGGGGGTCTGCAAAAACCGTAACTTCCTTAGATTATATCTCTGACAATATAGTGAGAAAGGCTCTAAAATTCAGAGTTGAGGTTTAGAACGATTTTTTATCAAATGTGTTTTTTTTTAGCTTCTGAAACTTTGTAGCGAAAGAGTTATAGCAAAAATTCCACGATGACCTGTTTTAGATCAAATTTTGGAGCTTGCAAAAACCCTAACTTCCTCATATCATATCTCTAAAAATATAGCATGAAAAGATCTGAAAGTTGGATGAGAGGTTCAGACCGATTTCTTCTCAAATGGGTTGTTTTTGTAGATTCTGAAACTTCGTAGTGAAAACGTTATAACGAAACTTCCACAATGACCTCTTTGGGGCAGCGAAACCCTACAATCCAAAGCTCTGATACCAAATGTTATGAAACCAGCTCACAAATAGATAGAAAAGATATATTAATGCCTTAGAATTCAACCTATTCGAGTGGGAAACCTCCTTTACATTACACAAATGATTAATTCTTGGATGATACAAATGACAATACCTCCTTTCTATATATAAGAGTCTAAGGGGTCATAATATAATTAGAGTCAATGTAACAATAATAATGTAAGGACATAATAATAACAATAGTGGGCTTCTATGGGGCACAATAATAACAATATGGGGACTACATGAACAGAACAATATAATAAGGGGGTTTTACTAATAACAATAAGGGGTTACACCAGTAGTATAGGGACCTAACAGATTTGAACCTATTTCTTCTGTATGATGATGTTCTCCATTGTTGCTTCATCCTGAGCCTCTAAGTAAATTGTCTCTATGCCATGATGAATATAATGTTGTTATGGCTCATCATTATCCGTAAAATCAAAGTCTCTTTGCTCCTCATAATCAATATCTTCCACCTGCATCTTCTCTTTCCCTTTGTGCAGCTGCTGCACCTATACCTACTGTGTTGATGAAGAAGGCAAAGCCCCTTCCACATCCTGTGGAGCAAGCATTTGATTATGATTTGATGAAGAAGGCAAGGTCCCTTCCACATCCTGTGGAGCAAACACTTGCCTATCAGATGCAAACAATTTTCTTGTGCCCCTCTAGTATGTCATGTAAGTCCCAGGCACCTCAATAGCTCTAGTCTCTTTGGTCTTCTCATCTATCTTCACCTGAGCACTGCTAGAAGGTCCTCCTCCTCATAGTCTCTGTCTTCTCTGTCCATGTTTGCAAATTTTAATGATGTGCACTCCTAGAAAAGGGATGAAGGAAGTGAGCAAGAGTGATTAGGAATAAGGGAGTAGGATATGACCTTGTGACGTGTTTGGTGGGCTATAAAATGAATGGGAGGTTATGAATCATGAAAATGAGGGAGAGGGGCTTGGGTCCTTTTTTTGAAGTATAGCTTGTGGGATGAAGGACAAATGAATATAAAATGTTATGGAGTGATATTTGGGAGGGGTTCAGGGCTTTAGTGATAGGTGATGGGAGAAATAATGGGGGTTAGGGTTTCTAGGGTATAATTAAGGAATAATCTAGGGTTTCACTTTTGCCATTGTAAATTACCTTTAAAAAACTTCAATTGGAAACTAATGATGAAGTACAGTGAGGAAACTTGCTTGAGGGAAGAGAGGGTGATTTTTGATGTTTTTAGGTAGCTGGAGACTTTTTGGATCTTGCTGGCTCAATGCATATCACCTGCTACAGGCGCATAGTGCCCTCTTGAACATGTAGCGCAGTGGTTTTTTACACTGCCAAAATCGCCCTACATGCAACACTTAGCCTACACGCGTAGTGCTCCGACTTGAACGCACAGTGACATTTCAAGATAACTTTTGACTACCTTCCTGGTGTCCAAGTTAGGCATGGGATAGCTTGTTGGAAAGCTTGTCTTGTCTACTTTCCATAACATTTTGAATTTTTCAATTGGGAGCTCATTTGCCTGTCAAAAGATCAATCATCCAAGACTGGTCAAAATATGCAGAATGAGGCTGCCAAAATGCAGAGTGTTGTTGTAGTCAACTTTTAGAGGTTTTCCTCAACTCCAAATAGAGCTCATGATAGTGCATTGGAAACATATCTATGTCTAGTTATCATTTGACTCATCAAACAAGTCATTTGGATACTCTAGCTAGGATACAACTTGATTTTCTGAAGGTCACTCTAGAAGTACAACAACTCCCTTGTGACACCTGTAGTTTTGACATTTATCCAAAACTATGAAACCTATGTAAAAAATGAAGGAGGTTTTTCTTCTCAGGTATATGATGGACAAAAGCCTCTCTCACGTTTGTCAAATTCATCTTTTCTAGCTCAAAAAATTCATTTTAATAAAACCTATCTCGATATGTGGAACGAGGGATTTGTAGAAATGAAGGGAAATGAAGGGGATGAGGGGCTTCTAAATTCTTGAGAAATTTTTTGGAAGTAGGGAGGGATGTTAGGAAGTAGGAGAAAGTGGAATTTCAAGGATTGAGTGAGGGGTAGGGGTCCAAAGGGAAAAACACAGACCTAACTTAGAAAAGTATCAAATTATAGCAATAGGTTAGGGTTTGTGGAAAAATGATGAATTTGAGGGATACCAGTGATGGGAAGTGTGTAAGAATGTATATTAAGGATAGGGGAAGGTGTATGAGCATCAAGATACAAGTTTTGTTGATGATTTGACCATCCAAGAAAAATTACCTTAAAAAACCCTAGGAGAGGGAAATGAGCCTTACCTAAGCACAACTGAAGCACAAACAAGGTGTAAAATGACCCATTGGAACCTAAAATAATGATGAAAACTCTTTGAATGATGGTACACTTAGTTGAATGGTGACATGAACCAATACTTGGAATACTTTGGAAGGAGTGAAAACAAATCCTAGACCTAATACCTAGTGACCAAATTTTTACTTGAAGACTCACAGAAATGAAAAAAATTGACTTTGACATCCCAAGACCACTTTATAAGAGCATATTTGATCACTAGTGGTAGTATGAAAATAATGACTCTAACAGGACCATTGTGGTGAGACCAACTCTTTGACATGCTTGTGATGGTCGAAGGTGGTGAGTTGATGCCAATCTTGGTTGTCCGTGATGGTGTCCATGTGCTCAATGGTGACATCTTACTGAAGTGAACTCTTGCCTTCATTACATCCGGGTGCACTGATATGACTCCTTTGTCTAAATCGTTTGATATCATGCACATGGTTGTCTTGGTGCAACCGTACCAGAAACATGTTGATGCAGAGTGTTTATGCTTCTCTCCAAACATGTGTTGGTGGCCATGCACATCAACTTGTTGAAGTACATGTTCAGCTCCAGTTGGACTTGCTTCTTGTCTTCACCTCAGTGAGTGTGCCAAATGGGTGGGATCGCATGTGTATGAAAAATGACATGCATGTTGTTGCATTCCCTTGCATGTGATCAACAATACTTCTCATATTTTTTGCTCCGTGCCAACTACTGGGATGGATCTATAACTTGTACAGGTGCAGTTTCATTTGTGAGTGCATGTTGCGCCCCTTGTTGTACCTGTGAATGTTGCAACTCATTCTCTCATCTATGTAGCCCTTGTTCTTCCTTGAGTTATTGCTTCAGAAAATGCAGCTCCTTCCCTATTTTATTCTTTTCCTTCGCACAGTCTTCATGTCACACCGTCACCTCATAGCCTGAGTCTCCAAAGTTTCTTTCATCACAAGTGGTTCTGCTTGAGCTTGCAATTTTGTTCCGGCTCTGTGTTGTCAAAAAACTTCCTCTTGCATTCGTTGCATTCAGTATGTTGAATTTAGTTGCTTGCTATGATGTTGTTGTCATCATATCTTGATTTCCTTGTCTACGAACAACTTGACGTCTTCATGGGTAGACAAGTTCATAGACACTTGATCGACTGCATCCCCAAGTGTGCTTTGAACGATGTCTTCAACTCTGCTCTCCTTGAAACCATTGTACCTATGTTGCTGAGAGGTATATGAACACCTGCAATACCTAGAGATATGGAAACACTCATGGCAAGAAATTTTTCAGTCGAAAACCAAAACGAACTTGAGAACTGACTTGCAACATACTAGTGTGACTGATCATGAAGCTTGTGTGATTTCCGCCGGCAGGTCAGGAGACTGACTGCCAAAACTGTGCAAGGCATAGTTAGGGCTATCAGGAGGCTGACCGACTACTAGAACTATGTAATGGACAGTCCATCCTAGCATGCTGAGGGATGAAACTGTGTAATGCACAATTTTAGTCAGTAGTGAAATGCAACCAACAAACTACAGTGTGTAGTTTTTGGGGCCAACAAGACATTGCCTCCAAGAATTGTGCAATGCATGTCTCGAGGTCAGTGCCTAGTTGGACTTGTGAAATTTATGGAGGGAAGGCAGAGCCTTCGCTTCCAGAAATGCATAGTGCTACCTGGGCAAGGCACAGTCTAGGCCAAGGCACCCCAATCCAGATGACGTACGACTAAGAACATGAGAAGTGTGAATGCATGATGAGATGAGGGCAAAAAAGAAAGAATGATCATTCACGCAAAAGACAAGCATAGGATTTAGAAAATGGGAAAGCATGCATGTGTGTGAAGCGATTCACCGCAATGACAATGATCCGTGAAAAATAGTGTCATGCATGCAACAATAGTGAGATGAAAACGAAAAATGAAACGGTGCTTCTACAAGCTAACATGCATCAAAACAACAACAACTACTCACTGATATGAAGCAGACAACAGTGACACAAAGCAAAACCAAAAAGTTGACATAAATGCAACATAATACATGGAAGGTGGGCTTACCCGAAAACAGTTGAGCTGAATGTGCTGACGAATCTTAGATGTAATGTGGGATGTCATAGTTGCAAGGTCGATGTGAGGAATGAGCTCTGCAGCATCCAGTTCATGAGTTTTGATAAAATCGAAGATGTGACGCGCATGCTACAAATATAGGAAGAGCGACACTTGGTGGGAGGTTTATAAAATGATCCTTGCATGCAACCTCCAGCTGCTACAAGTAGATCCCTTAATTAAGGGATGCCTTTGCATGCTGCCTTTGGAGAAGTAGCCCATGCATGCAAATAAGTTTTGCTCGGTCCTGGAGGGAAACAGTCAACTCAACTGTACATGCAATAGTCTACTCAGTTGGGAGGAAAAAATGTGCATTTTTGGGAGGTAGCTGAGCTGGCTTCCTAGAGGGATTACAAATTTTTTTGGCAGAGCAGCTAGCTACTACCCAGAATCGCGCAATTTTTGTGCTGAGCAGTCCTGCTGGGAGGAATTGCGCAATTTTTCCAGTAAACAGTGACAGGAAGATTTGCGCAATTCTAGAGCCTAATAGGCTGCCAAACAGAATTATGAAATTTATGGAGGGAAGGTTGGTTCCCCTCCAAAATTGCGTAATTTATTAAGGGAGTTGCTCAGCCTGCAGCTAGACCAAGTCTAGTGAAGTAGCCTATGAGGGGGATGCAACAAGTTTTAATGGACATGCTGTCATTCTGCAAGAAAATCACTGAAGTTTGTGTACTTGCCAAAGCAAGACATGCTTCTGTGAAAGGTTGGTAGGGAGGCTATTGTTCAGTTCTCAGTTCATCTTGGTTTCCACGCTTGCTTGATTGTAAGCTATAGCATCTACCAAGCTCTTGGTCAATTGACACACATTCCAAGCCATGGAAACACATTTATTTTGATTGGGGTTGACGGGTATATTAGTGCACAAGAAGTATAGTCATCAGAGTCTTAGTTTCATCTCTGGTGTTTCTCCGCTGTCAACATGCATGGATAGTACCCTGTCGGAGTCACGTAAGAACACAATCATCGCTCCATTGCTAGCGAGCCTAGTTAGTACCTCAGCGGAGTCACTTGCATCACTTCTCCACACAGGAAGCTTTTCTCTTCTTTCGCCTTATTCATTTTTCATTTTTTGAAAATTTTCACTCTTAATTTTTTCATTTTTCATTTTCATAACTATGCAAAACACTTATTCATTTCAGAGGTGGAAGAGGGATCCTGAATTATTGAGAGAAGTAAAGGTTGTTCCTTCATAGAAGTAGTTTATTATATACCTCTGACATTCTTGTTAAGGTTTTCCCCCTCACCTTACGCTACTTGACTAAGCTGACAAGGGTTAACCCAAAAACAACTGACTAGAGTAGGTGATACAAGTTAGCACGTAAGCATTTTGTTTTCACCAAGGTTCACCTTGAATAGTATGTATTTTCCATTGATGTATCATGGATTGAAGACAACAAATTCTTACATAAGAGAGCGTAAAACAGATAACCAAAAGTTGATAGTTTTACAAGTCCTCTTGTACTTTACCCAGCTTGTACCAAGAGTCATGCATAGTTTCATGTGACACTAACCTACGAAAAAAACAACAAAACAAAACAGAAGAAAAAATGAAAGCAAAGTGAGTAAGAAAACAAGTAAGAAAACAAACAAACATGCAAAGAAAGAAAGCAAACAAGCATGTAAACAAACAAACTGAAAGAAAACACTGCTCCTACTCCTAAGCTAACAGTGCATGGGGTTGATCACGTGAAGTGAAATTTCCAATGTAGCCACTGCACATTGGTTGACCCATGTTGGTGAAGGATTGGTCTGCGAGCAACCCAGTTGTGTGAACTAGCAAACAAGAAAGAGATAACAGAGAAGAAAAACACACTCCGGGCTTACAAACATCCACAAAAAAAAATGAGTCAAAGCACATGACATGCACTCTGTGGACTTGCCAGGGTGTTGTGTGATACTACATGCAGATGTTAAGCATACACACACTCTTGGCTATGACATGCAAGCACACATGAGTAAGGTATACCACTTACATTGTGCAAGTGTGCTCGCTGAGTAAGATTCCTCTAATGCATGAGCAATGGGATTGTGTAGTTCGAGTGGAGGAAGTGAAATCTGGGTGTTGGATTGTTCTTGAGTGCACATAGATGAGTGATGAGGAGCCTTGCATGTTTGAAAAAATTCCTGATCATAAGTGAAACCAACCTTAGGACAGGGAGGGCCTGGCATAACCATCAGCTTGGGCTAAAGTGCCTTGACAATCCTTGGGGCTTCGAATTTTTTGACAGATGGATCATCATAGACCAGTGGCTTAAATGGATTAACAATGAGTGAATCAACATCATGATCTGATGATGAGGTAAAGAGATCATGACAACCAAGATCAGAAAACTCAGGATGTTGGTCGACATCCTCATGGTTTGATGAATCGCACATAGGGGTAGATGAAAAGCAAGAATTTTCATCCTCTACATTTCCAAAAAATATAGATGAAAAATCAAATGGATGTTCAAAGAATGATTGGTCCTCTCCATTGTTAGATTATGGAATGACCTCGGGTGTGTCCTGTGAATGATCAACGATGGGTGCTTCCGTGAATGGAGATACACATGAAAAATCCGAGATGGTAGGATCACCAAGGAGGTTAGTAAAAAAATGGAGGAGGTACGGATATATAGGGATGGTCCTCTACTGTCAGTGGATGTTCAAGCTCCCAGTAATACTCTTTGTGAATGATAATGCATGTTGGTGTTGCAACACCAACTCTGTTGATAGATTGATCCTCATTCAAAACAAGTGTAGAGTCTGGAACAGAAGAACATAAGACAGTGTAATCCTGAGGATGATAAGAATACAAGGACAGAGGTTGAGGTATGAAATGCATGGGATAACCCATGGGATTCCCAACCAATATTTCACAAAAATCAGAAGGAGCGATGTCAAGAGGATGTGATGGTTGAACAGATGCGTGTTCATGCTCTCTCACATCACTTTGGGATGGTGGAGTTGTTTGATGAGGGGATAGCGGACAGACACTTGTGACAGTGACCATGTTCATCTGTGATTGCGCAAATCCATCACCAAAGTATGTTGATAAATGTTTGAGCTTGAACTTCTTCTTGGGATAGAAATGTTGGATGAGGAAATATTCAAATGTGTCCATAAGATACTAAAATTTCATCTAACTTTTCAGTGCTTCAAACATGAATAGATGAAAGCGTTATGAAAACTCCATAGGTGATTTGTGCGGGGCTTTCTATTGTCTTAACAATTTTTTATCAGGTACTTCAGGATCAAAATGGTGGAAAATATATTCGATTAGATCGGTGAACTGCTTAAATGAGTGCATAGAGTTATGAGGTAGTGTGCCACACCATTTTGATGGGTGGTTGTGAAGTGTGTGTGCAAGCAGTGAACATAACTATGTTTCATTAAAAGCTTCCATGCCCTCCATGAGCGCATGGAAATCATCTTAGTGCTTAGGCCTAGCCACTTTTCCTTCACCATCATACATGATTTATGAAAAGTTAGCCTAGAACTCCCTTTCGATGTGAAAGATATGTCCGTCGGACAAACATTTTGGAGGGAAAACTATAACAATCTCCATGATAGATGTGTGGAAGTTCAAAAAGATGATAAGGGCTCAGCTTGTCATCTGGCCCTCCTTCTAACGTCATAAATGTTGACGGTACCAGACCTACCAACATGTCAGGGGATCTCCCTGGTAAGATGTCCTAATCAGACCTCAGACCATTTGGT
>APFE030201901.1:27330-62715 GCA_000404065.3 Pinus taeda
CCCTCCCCTAGTCAAATATAGCTGTTTAGTTAAATTATAATAATAATAATATAAATAAATAAACAAAATAATTTTCCCTCCCTATTCAAATATAGTCATTTTCTTCTAGCCGTTAGGATGACCCATCTTCTTATTTAACCTTCTTCTAAGGTCTATCTCTTCATCTTGTCCTCAGGATGAACCACACTAACTGGTTCAAAATGCGTCAACCAAATATTTTCAATGTGATTTTTTCCGAAAATCTTCTTATTAACAAGTTATGGATCACAAAAGCTTGAATTCGAATACTCTATGATTATTACATCCAACTATCAACACTTGAACTTCTACTTGACAAGACATTATGTTACAATGCACATGTGCCCATATGAGACGAAATGGCTTGAGCAAGCCGTGCAAGACATCACTGACTCTCGGACCATTATAGCGAGACTAGCTCTTAGACATGCTTGTGAGGGTCAAAGGTGGTGAGCTGATGCCAATCTTGGTTGTCCGTGATGATTTTCGTGGCTCAAGGCTGATACCTTGCTGAAGCGAACTCTTGCCTTCGTTATATCCGAGTGCACTGATATGGCTCCTCTATCCAACTCATCTCATACCATGCACATGGTTGTCTTGGTGCGACCGGACTGACAACATGTTGATGCATAGTGTCTATGCTGCTCTCCAATCATGTGTGGGTGGTCTTGTGCATCAACTTCTCGAAGTACATGTTCAACTCCAATTGGACTTGCTTCTTGTCTTCGTCTTGGTGAGTGTGACAAATGGGTGGGATCGCATGCATGTGCACAATGACATGCATGTTGTTGCATTCCCTTGCATGTGCTCAACAACACTTCTCACCTTGTCTACTTTGTGCTCACTACTGGGATGGATCTATAACTTGTACAGGTGCAGTTTCATCCGTGAGTTCATGTGGCGCCCCCTACTATACATGTTCCTACTACAACTCATTCTCTCGTCTATGCAGCTCCCGTTCTTCCTTGAGTTGTTGCTTCAACAGTTGCAACTCCTTCTCTATTTCATTCTCTGCCTTCGCATGGTCTTCATGCCACACCGTCACCTCATAGCCTGAGTCTCCAAATTGTCTTTCATCACAAGTGGATCTGCTTGAGATTGCAACTTTCTTCTGCCTCTGTGTTGTTAACAAACTTTCTCTTGCATTCGATGCATCTGGTATGATGCCTTTAGCTATTGTTGATGGTGCTTCTTACTGTGATGTTGTTTCCATCATATCTTGATGTCCTTGCCTATGAACAACTTGATGTCTTTGTGGGTAGGCAAGTTCATAGACACTTGATCGGTTGCATCCCCAAGTGTTCTCTGGACGGTGTCTTTGAATCTGCTCTCCTTGAAACCACTATACCTGTGCTGCTGAGAGGTAGATGAACACCTGCGATACTTGGAAACATGGCAACACTCATGGCAAGCAATCTATCAGTTGAAAACCAAAACGAACTTGAGAAGTGAATTGTAACATACTAGTGTGATTGACCATGACGGTTGCACAATTTTCACCGGGAGGTCGGGAGACTGACTTCCAAAACTACGCAAGGCACATTTATGGTTGTCAGGAGGCTGACTAACTGCTGGAACTGCGTAATGCATAATCTAGCCTGGCCTGTTGAGGACTGAAACTGCACAATGCGCAATTTCAGTCAGTAGTGACATGCAACTAGCAAACTGCATTGTGTAGTTTCTAGGGCCGACAAGACACTGCCTCCAATAATTACGCAATCCATGCCTAGAGGTCAGTGCCTGGCTAGACTTGTGCAATTTCTAGAGGGAAGGTAGAGCCTGCGCTTCCAGAAATGTACAGTGCTAGCCAGGTAAGGCACGGTCCAGGCCAAGGCAGCCCAGTCCAACCGATAAGCCACTGAGAACATGAGAAGTGTGAATGCATGATGAGATGCATGAAAACAAGAGTGAATGATCATTCATGCAAACAACAAGTGCAGGATTCGCAAAATGGGAAAAAAGGTATGTGTGTAAAGCAAGTTGTCGCAACGATGACTGTCCATGCAAAATACTGTCATGCATGCGACATCAGTGAGATGCGAACGAAAATTGAAACAGTGCTTCTACAAGCTAACACGCATCAAAATGATAACAAGCACTCACTGAAATCAGGTAGACAGCAGTCACACAAAGCAAAACCCAAAAGTCGACAGAAATGCAACACAAGACATGGAAGGCGGGCTTACCCAAAAACAACTGAGTTAAATGTGTCGGTGACTCCTAGATGCAATGTGGGATGTTAGAGATGCAAGGTTGATGTGAGGAATGATATCTACAGTGTCTGGTTCATGAGTTTCGATAAAATTGAAGATGTGACATGCATGCCACAAATCTAGGAAGAGCGACACTTGGTGGGAGGTTTCTGAAATGATCCTTGCATGCAACCTCCAGCTGCTAAAAGTAGATCCCTGAATCAAGGGATTCCTTTGCATGCTTCCTTGGGAGAAGTAGCCCATGTATGCAAATAAGTTTTTTCTCGGTCCTAGAGGGAACCAGTCAACTCAACTAAACATGCAACAATCTACTCAACTAGGAGGAAAAAATGCACATTTCTGGGAGGGAGCTAGGTTAGCTGCCCAGAGGGATTGCACAATTTATGGGCAGAGCAACTGATTATTGCCCATAATTGCACAATTTATGGGCTGAGCAGTCCTACTGGGAGGAATTGTGCAATTTTTCTAGTGAACAGTGAATGGAAGATTTGTGCAATTCTGGAACCCAGCAGGATGCCAGACATAATTGTGCAATTTCTAGAGGGAAGGTTGGTTCCCCTCCAGAATTGTGCAATTTATTGAGGGAGCTGCTTAGCTTGCAGCTAGACCAATTCTAGTGAAACATCCTATGAGGGGGATGCAACAAGTTTTGATGGACATGTTGTCATTCTACAAGAAAATCGTTGAAGTTTATGTACTTTACAAGGCAATACATGTTGTTTTGAAAGGTTGGTAGGGAGGCTCCAAAATGAAGCTAAGGAAAAATTTTGGAGAGTGGTTGTAGCCGCTACAACATCAGGTTCATGGTCCTCCTCTCATACAAAGGTGATATGTTTTCAATGTCTTCTATTCCAACTAAACACGCAAATTACTTGCTCACATCAATTGTAAAGAACTTGGAAACAACCTATGAAAGCATTTTTTCATTCCATTGGCCTTTGTGTGGGGCCTTCCTCTTCCCATTTCTTTGAGCAATGAAATCTTCTTCATAAAATTGTGGATTTAGAGCATCTTCAAAAGTGTGCAATGGGGTTTTAAATCCATTCCACCTTGAAACAATGATGGGTCTTGCATGCTCTGCAAAATCAAAATCTACAAAAGGAAGAGCGTGAGTCTCTTCTTTACTTATTTCCATAGTTTTCTCAACCATGGTATCCATGGCATTACAAACCTCTCTGAAGAAAGGTTGTTTGTGTCTACATCTTGGAGAAGATAAAATGCAAGTAATGTGAACTTTAGCAAGGACTTAATCTCGCTTGACCAATATTTATCAGCCAACAACCTCCATACCATACTTCCCTTGTGTCAATTTGTCTGTCTCCACTAAGTACAAGTTGCACCCACCACCATACTCATTAATGTAGGTTTGACTTCAAAAAGGTGGCACACCATGATGAATTTTAAGGCATAACTTGTCTCAAAAACTTTAAGGAACTCCAATTTGGAGTATTCTTTCTATATTCCATGAGAATGTTGGTGGTTGGTGATGAATTTTATAATCTCCCTAGCCTCCTCTATGACCTCCTTAATCCATGTAGTTTTAGATTCAATCTATTCTAAAATCAGATTTACAGTATGGAGATTGCAAGGAGTCCAAAATATATGATTGTATCTACTCAACAATCAAGCTTGCAACTTTGAAAATAGGTGCATTATTTGTGATGAGTTGCACCACTTTTTCTGGTCCTACTTGTTCAATAACAACAATTAAATTAATATCCTTCACCTCAAATGAATAATCTCATGTGTTTATGAACATGAATCCTTTTGGTGATGATGCAATGTCATCAATCAATGGCCTACACTTCTATCATCTCATTCATATGAGAGAATAGAAACCCCTATCCTACCATATGAGCTAAGAATTGGTCTTGAAACACCCTCAAGAAGTTGCTTCTCTTTCTCGAGATTTTTTTTTTTGAGTTTTTCATAATTTGTCCATTTGAACCTTGAGGGGTTGTGTTAATCAGTTGTGATAAAATGTGATTTTTTTTTTATGTAACATTACAATATTTCTGGCTGCCAAAAGTTAGCCCAAAAAGATTGGATTTTTTCAACTTTCAAAGAAATTTCATGGTTGTCCAAAAAATCATGCCATGGCTGCAAAAATTGCCCAGGTTGGCTTCTTTTTTAGCTCATTTTTGTTTGTTTGTTGTTGGAGAAGGAAGGAGTGCTTGTGGTCATCTTCAATGTTTGTGACAATGTTGCATGAATCGGGGATGAAGCAGGTACATTTTATGGAAGCAAAGTGTCAGAAGCATCATTTTCTAAGAATCCAAGTTGTAGAACATATCAACATATGCATATTGTACACAAATCAACATAGAAATGAAATCCATAGTACATTAATGATTAATTATTCAAGCATCAACCATTTAGAAACTAGATTCCTTTCCTCTTCTCTAGCCTTTACATCTACTTTGATTCTCTATGGATATTAGTCAACATTGCTCTATTTTGATCAAACTGCCTAATCCAAGCCTTATAATATGGTATAAAAAGCTTAACATGTCTCATTAATGTTTTTGACTTGATTGAAGGGTACCTTTTTCCTAAGGCCATGAAAAAGGAGTTCAACAATCAACAAAACCAACAAAGGGGTACATGTAGGGTTTGGTGCTCTTGATTAAATGTCGATCACATACCCTCATACATGATATAATATAAAGAAATTCCACAATCCATTGATCCTGAAACCCTGAAATTTGTTTAGCCTATTGAATTTTGAATGGGACATGAGATTTTATTTTCTCCATATGAAGTACGATGACGTTGGAACCTCTAAAACATCCTGAGTCATTTCATAGTAATGTTAAAAATTAAAAAAAAAAAAGATGAAATGAAAGATAAAGGAGAATGCCACTTTTACTTTAATAATTTAGCATTACCTTTAGGGAGTGTCTAGGAAGTGTCTAGGGAGAATCAAGGGAGCACCTTGGGAGTGTTTGGGAAGCATGGTTGCTCGTGTAGTAGTTTGAGAATTCCAAAAAAAGGAAAAAAAATCCCCTCATAATTGTATGAGAAATTTTTGGAATCACCATGAAACCATGGTTTGGGCTTGTCGAACTATGTTGAAACTGCAGTTGGTTCAAAATGTCCAATAATAATGGATTTCAGGTGGAATCAATTTTCTCCTATGGATCTGCACAAGACGCAATCCACCCTCAAAACCCCAAGAGGGGAGGGGGATCTTTCCTGCAACATTGGTTTGTGGAGAAGCTTTATGTGCTAATTTCTTATGCACAAAATAGTATTACGAAAATAAGAACATACAACCATCTAAGGGATGCCCCTTGTGGTTGGAAAAGAACCAACCTGAATGAAGCAACTTTTATCAAGTGATAACACTAAATTCTCTATAGTTCACACTCTATTTTAGCAGCCTTTAGGTGTACATGCATTATAATAGTTGCTTACCACCAAAAGTCCAAGATTGAAGCCTTGAATCACAAGAATTCCCTTGGAATTTCCCCCTACAAATATAGAAAATACAATGACACCAAGTGAGATTGGATAATATAAGATAAGATAATTATATTAATGTACGACAAGTTACTACAAAAGTACATCAATGGCACTAAAAGGCACATTCACTAATAGAAGGTGCAATGTGGGAGAGGGAAGGTGTGGCCTAACATTGACACCTTCCATTAAATTATGCAAACTCCTTTGGGAATTTTGTATGGAGGTATTTCTTGGTGATAATCCTTTGACAATTCCATATTTGTAAATAGTCTTTTGACTCCTTGCTTAGACAATTATTAGGGTTCCAGACTCATTATGAACTTTGAGGTATCATTTTAACTTGGGATATGCTACAACATATATATCAACCCTTTCTTGATATTTATGTGTGAATGAGTTTATCTGATGTTGTTGTTGCTTTATATTTTCAAAATTTTGAAAAAATGAATATATTTTATGTATTCTAATATCTGCTGTGATTTTCTGTTTTTTGCTGATTTTTTCGTTGATGTTTCCTAGATGTTTTTGGGATCCTTGTTGATTTTTCACTGACTTTGATGTTATCAAACTAGTGTTAATTTCTCTCACCAAATCCTGTCAATATGTGGACCAAATAACATTAAAATTCATACCACAAGTAAAGACGACCCTTGCCACTCTTGACTCAAGTTATTCTCTCCCTTGATTGTTGAGAATTTTTTACGATATAATATCTTTTGTTGCATTTGATGGCATGGATATGTATTCTCCTGCCACTATTTCTCTCCTATTTTTTACTTCATGAAAAACTCTTGCCTCATTGCTAGTGCCTTGACGAGGATTGCTAGTGCTACCATTTCCAATTCTACATATTTAATACTTGAATTGTTGAGCATCATCTTGCTCTTTCTAAAATGTAGCCCTATCTTTAGATTTATAGTATGTGCATAGGCTTCAAAACCCTTTACCTCTTAATGTGAAATGTGAGCCTAGCCTCTTGTGTCAGGGCCCTTGAAGGTCCTCTCGCTTTTACATAAATTTCACCTCCATTCCCATGAACCCCCACCACCCATTTGTTTGATTTTGGTAACATGCTTCCAAAAATGATAGTATTCTTGTCGTTGGCACTTGTATGCTTGAGGATCTTTAGTAGCAGTAGAAAAATCACTTTGAGAAGTCAGGAATGCTACAAAAAAAATAAATAAATCCACTCACAAAATTGTTGAGAAATGGCAACAAGAAATTCCAGCATAATTTGTCCTTGAATTAAACTGAGAATTAAAATCGAATTCTATTCTCATAGCAACTTGTAAATAGTTAATTAAGTTTAATTAACTTAATTAGCTTAGGAATTTCAATTTGGAAGTATTTTTGTAGTCATGTATATGTTCTCCCTAAGTTTTAGCGGTCCAGTATGAGTTTAAATTGAGTTGGAAATTAGATCACTCAGTTTACTGAGTTAAGTTCAATTAAATTAGTTATAAATTATTTTTGGAACTAATAGAGGAATAACAATTAGTCGGTGCACTAATGCATCCACTAGTGCTACTCCAGTTAGCTGAATATTTCCTCATGAGAAACTCATGCATATCTGTTCAGAGAAAGACCTAGTTGAGACTAGAGTGTAGGGATAGTGTACTATCAATTGTATGATTTACTGAGTTGTATAGATCATGCATGCAGTTATGAACTAGACCTAGTTTGGATTGCGCGGTTTTGGAAGCATTGGATTTCCATTAATATGGGTTATTCAGCCATAGGAATTACACAAGGAAATAGGGATTGGAGAGCAACAAAATAGGCTAAGTATTTAGCTTGAGCTTGCTTGTGAGCTAAGAGAGTTGAGCATAATTGTGCGGAATTGTTCTAGTGAGAAAAAGCTTTGTATCTTCACTCATATTTCTGATATATCCAACACAGATAGTGGGGTTTTGAGCAGTGTCTTTCCCTAGATACATCTTGTGTTATGTGCCATTGATTTATCTTCTTATTGTTCTTATTGTTTTCATCGATCTATTGGCTTCCGCTGGTTGAAAGTAGAAGTAGATTCTTATCCTTTGCTTTAGTAAATTACATGAGCTTGTGAATTTGCAGGATATTCTAGATTGTATCAAAGCTAAGAACAATATACTAGAGGGGGTTTAAAAGTTTTGAGTTTTGGGTTACAGGTGAAATTCGAATTTTCAATACATACTTCTAGATCGGAAGATGACGTTCTACAGTTTGCAGCTCAAGTATGCCTTGGAAGGAAGCCCGAATTTTATATCCTAGAGGGATAGAATGGAGGTTGTGCTAGAGGATAATGGCTTGAAGGAATTCGTTGATCAAGAAATTCCTAATCGAATAGCATCGGATGTGCAGAATTTGGTTGAATGGAAGAAGTGTGTGGCGAAGACAAGGTTGAAAATATTTGAGGGAGTTCGAGACCACATTGTCTCAAGTCTCCATGGAAAGGAAAATCCATATGCTATGTGAAAAGCATTGACGGACTTATATCAGAACAACAGTGACCAAAGGAAATTGGTACTGAAGGAAAAACTTCAAAATATCAAAATGGAGAAAGGCGAGATTATTCCAAAATACTTGATCAAGTTCACTCAATGTAGTGATGAACTTGGAAGTGATCATGGTTGTCGAGGATGATATGGTGAGTCTTTCTCTTCTAAGACTCCCAAAGAGTTGGCATAGTTATCAGGACTCTATCAATGGTCAGGAAAATCTTCCAGGTTGGGAATGACTGTGGTCAGATTTGATGCGTGAGGATATTAGGAACAACACTAGGGATGGCTCTTCATCAAAGGCTAATGATGAAGATAATTGTGCCTTAGTGATTAAGGAAAATAAGGGGAAATGGAAAGCTTCCCATTCCAAATCGGATTCTTATCATGGATGTAAGAATAAAGAGATGACGAAAGTTAAGTGCTTCCATTATCATGAGTTGGGCCATTTTGCTACAAATTGTCCACTCTAGAAGTCCAAGAAGAAGTCCTCAGGAGGAGTGGCGGGTGAGGATTTTGCCTCTTAATTCAAATTGGAATTTTCCCTCATTGCATGCATGGTGTCATAAATGATGGGAAGTGTATGGTACTTAGACAATGGAGATTCATTCCACATGACTGGTGACAAAGAGTTATTCAGTGACCTGGACAAGAAATATTTCCAGATGCATATGAAGATGGGTGACGATGGTAAGAGTAGTGTTATTGGATTGGGCACAATTGCTTTTCAGAGGGAGCATGGGGTTCCACTCACCTTGAAGAATGTTATATATGTCCCTGGGCTGAAGAAGAACTCGGTATCCTTTTCAATGCTTGAGGATAGAGGCTATGATGTGATCTTCATGAAAGGAAGGGCATCCCTTTGACACATAGCCATTGATCAAGTAAAGAAAACAAGGATTCGGGTGAAGAATTTCTAGAAGTTTGAGGTAGAGGAGTGTGTTGCTTTTAGCACAAAAGCAGAAAGGGTGCAAAGCCGAGATGTTGGCGATTTTTGGCACGGGTGATTGGGTCACTTCTATCATGGAGCTTTGAAGATACTACAATAGATCTCTACGGATCTTCCCAAAGGTATGCTTGAGAAAGTTGATACATGCAAGGGGTGTACTTTGGGAAAATACACCACGTCTTCCTTTCAAGACAAATACAGTTGGGCAAAGGTTATTCTAGAGAGAGTCTGGAGAATTCTCGATAGCATCCACGACAAAACATATGTATTATGTTATATTTGTTGATGAATATTCTCGTAAATGTTGGATATTTTTCATGCAGAAAAAGGATCAAACTTTCACAAAATTTTGTGAGTTTAAATAATTGGTGGAGAAAGAGTGGGGAAATAAGGTTAAATCTCTACGGAGTGATAACAGTGGTGAGTATGTATCAAATGACTTTAAGAACTTATGTGCAGCGGAAGGGATTAAATAGGAGTTGACGTATCCCATAACCCTCAACAAAATGGGGTGGATGAGAGGAAGAACATAAGCATAGTAGGGGAAACGAGGGAAATGTTGCATGATCAGGGCCTACCA
This sequence comes from Pinus taeda, assembly GCA_000404065.3. Classification (NCBI taxonomy): domain Eukaryota; kingdom Viridiplantae; phylum Streptophyta; class Pinopsida; order Pinales; family Pinaceae; genus Pinus; species Pinus taeda. The sequence goes on from APFE030201901.1 coordinate 37,033, forward strand.
CTACACTTGTGGGTTGAGGCATGCAACACAATAGTTTATGTTCAAAACCATAGCCCACATCAGATACTTGAGATGAAGACACCAGAGGAGGGTTATTCTAGTGAGAGGCCAAATGTTGGTTACTTCAGGATTTTTGGGTCATCAATATATTTCCATGTGACCAAAGATGCATGAAATAAGATTGAGTTGACAATATATTTGGGGATATTTGTGGGCTACACTGATACACCTCACAACTATCGGGTGTACTTATCAACCAATAGGATGAAAGTGGTTCGCAGGGATGTTAGATTTGATGAGGAGAAGGCCATGCAAGTTTCCCTTGATAAGGAGCTTGAGCTACATGCGGATGAGGATATTTTAGCTCCTAAGGTTGAGGAGCCTCAGATTGATGTGGAGTAACCACATGTAGATGATCCGGGAGTGGAGACATCCACTTAGATAGAGTCTTCCAGAGAGGGAAGAAGGCACACCAGATAGGCTAATAGATTGTTGGATGATGCACGGGAGAATTTGGGAGCACCCACTTCTCAGCACAGGCATAGGAGGTCACCTGAGAGGTACACTAGATACATGACTCTTATGGGTGAATGTGTTGTGAGAGATCCATATTCCTTTAAGGAAATAGTGCAACAGCTGGTTTGGGTTGATGCCATGGTGGAGGATTATGCCTCCATAGTTCGTAACAGTGTTTGGGATGTGGTCCCAAGACCGGAGGACAACTCAATGGTGAGATCTTGTTGTCTTTACAAGGTAAAGCAAGATTTAGATGGTAGTGTGGAGAAGCATAAGGCTAGATTTGTGGCCTGTGGCTTTTCATAGGTAGAGGGGATTGACTATGATGAGTCCTTTTCTCTTGTTGCAAGGTACTCGTCAATCAGATCTATATTGGCACTATCAGCATAGATGGGTTGGAAGATGCATTAGATGGTTTTGAAGACAACCTTCCTTAATGGCATGATTGAGGAAGAGGTGTACATAGAGAAACCTAAAGGTTTTGAAACCTTTTACCATGAGTCGCATGTGTGTCGGCTCAAGAGATTATTATATTGGATGAAGTAAGCACCCTGTGCTTGGTACACTAGGATAGATAGCTACTTCACCTGGTTGGGCTTCACAAAGAGTGAATCAGATGTGAACCTGTACCACATAGTGGTGGAAGGTAAGTTTTCAAACATTGTAATTTATGTTGATGATCTCATACTGATAGGTGATGATCAAATGATCAAATCTTGCAAGGAGGAACTTGCAAGAGAGTTTGAGATGAAGGACATGGGGCTCATGCATTACTTTCTTGGCATGGAGGTATAATAGGGAGATGGGGAGTTGTTTGTGTCTAAGGGAAAGTATGCCAACGAGATACTCAGGAGATTCCACATGGAGAGCAGCAAACCCATGGAGACTCCTCTAATAGATAACTAGAGGAAGGAGGATGCTAGTTCAGGGGAATTAGTGGAAGCCACCTTTTATAGGCAACTTGTGGGTTCACTCATGTACTTGGTGAACACACAACTGAATATGTGATATGCAGTTAACCAAATTAATCAAGTGATGGTTAGGCCTACCAAGCTGTATTGTAAGGCAGAAAATCATGTGTTGAGATACCTCAGGGGCACTTCTCAGTATGGATTATGGTACATATGGACTGAGAGAATGAAGCTTCAAGGATTCACCGATGCAGATTGGGCAGGGAGTCGATCTGATAGGAAGAGAACATCAGAAGGGATCTTCAGTATTGGGTCAGTGACGGTTTCTTGGTACAACAAGAAACATAGATCGGTTGCACTCAGATCATCAGAGGAAAAGTACATGGTTGCGATTTAGGCAGTATGTGAGGCCATATGAATGAGGAAGATCCTGATTGGTTTGTTTGGTTAGAAAATTGATCCAACTGTGATTTACTATGATAATCAGAGTTGTATCAAACTCTCTGAAAATCTTGTTTTTCATGATCGTTATAGGCATATTGATATTTGATATCACCATCTCAAATATTATGTATTGAGGCAAATTATGTTGTTAGAGTACATTCCCACAGAGGAGTAGGATGCTGACATTTTGACAAAGGAATTATTAAGATGTAAATTCGAGTTTCACAGAGACAAGGTCGAGGTAGATGTTAATCCCTTTCTTGTTGAGAGGGAGTGTTGAGAAATGGAAACACGAAACTCTAGTTTAATTTTTCCTTGAATTAAATTGAGAATCGAAATCGAATTCTATTGTCATAGCAACTTGTAAATACTTAATTAAGCTTAATTAACTTAATTAGCTTAGAAATTTAGAGTTGGAAATCTTTCTATTGTCATGTATATGTTCTCCCTAAGTTTTAGGGGTCCAGTATGAGTTTAAATTGAGTTGGAAATTAGATCACTCAATTTATTGAGTTAAGTTGAGTTAAATTAGTTCTAAATTGTTTTTGGAACTAACAGTCAATTGGTGCACTAATGCATCCACTTGTGTTATTCTAGTTAAATGAATATTTCCTCATGAGAAATTCATGCATGCCAGTTCAGAGAAAGACCTATTGAGACTAGAGTGCAGGGATAGTGTACTATTAGTTGTATGATTTACTAAGTTGTATAGATCATACATGCAATCTAAAACTAGACCTAGTTTGGATTTCACAGTTTTGGAAGCATTGGATTCCCATTAATATGGATTATTCAGCCATAGGAATTACATAAGGAAAAAGGGGATTGGAGAGTAGCATATAGGTTAAGGATTTATCTTGAGATTGCTTGTTAGCTAAGAGAGTTGAGCATACTTGTGCAAAATTGTTCTAGTGAGAACAAGCTTTGTATCTTCATTCATATTTATGATATATGCAAAACAGGTAACAGGGTTTTGATCAGTGACTTTCCCCAGATACATCTTGTGTTATGTTCCATTGATTTATATTCTTATTGTTCTTATTGTTTTCATGAATCTATTGGCTTTCACTTGTTGAAAGTAGAAGTATATTCTTGTCCTATGCTTTAGTAAATTGCATGAGCTTGTGAATTTGCAGGATTTTCTACAGACATGTCCTTTTTCTTGAAATGCACCAATGCTTGCTTGCAATTCTCCAGAACACAAGTAAAATGCTTTCTTGTTGTTGTTGTATGAATCTACTCTTGCTGAAGAATGTGTGATGACTAAGTGATTGAAGTGATTATTTATAGAAAGGAAGATGTTGTTAGGGTTCTAGAGAATTCTATTTTTTTTAAATGAATGTAAATTTGGGTCAATTAGTTTCTAGAGTGATTATAAATAAAATTTAATGTTAGATTAAGCCTTTTTTCTATGTTCCACATATTGCGATAATATTCGAATAATCTTGATATTATTGCGGAAACAAAATTTGCCGAAAATAATTTTCCTTGGAAATTATGTTTATAAAAAATGTGACATAAGTTGCGGTCTGGGTTTTTCAAAGGTCATTTTCATTTTTCTTGTGTTAAGATTGAGCTTTGAGGGTTGTGTGAGTCTTGTGACCATTTTTCATCAAGAAAACTAAGGAAAATCCATAGTTTTCTTTGCCATCAGCTGAGCATTTTTGGAGTGGATATTTTCTCCAATATACCATATCCATATTTACAGGTATGAAAAAATAATTGCCTTCATTTTCCTTGTTTTCCAAGATTAGTATATATTATAAATTTAGAGTCCGACTCTTCTTACCCTCTTTTGAATTTCCACATTTGTTTTGTGTGGTAGTTCCAAAACTTGAAAATTTAATCAGAGCTCTACAAAATGGCAAAGCCATTGGACCAAATGTGAGAGTATGGTGAGCCATGTGAGGGTGATAATAGAAAAAAGTTGAGTTGCAAGCTTTGTGGAATGGAAATGTTTAGCGGAATCCCCTGCTTGAAATAACACATTGCCAAAATCCTAGGGAATGACATGAATATTTTTCCTATAGCTACCCCAGGCATTATTCTTATTGCAAAGAACTGAGTTATTGATACTGCTAGAAAGAGTGATTAGAGGGAGGAACTAAGGAATTTTATGGGAACCAAAAGATTCTTAAGGGCGAGGGAAACCTAATCCTTGGCCACACCTCCTTAGTGTAGTATTATTATTAGATTATCTTGATAACATCTAAAATCTAAATGCCTCATGATGATCATCTCATGAGATACATTTATTTTTGTTTTATTGTGATTTTGTTTTAAGTTTTAACTATTATCTTGTCAGAACTTACGACCGAGGAATTATGACAAATTACAAATATCATATATCAATATCTACTATAAATGATTGATGTACCACTTGACATCTTATACATTTTATATTGTAGTTTTATTCATATTTGTGTGACAATGTTTTTGTTTGATGTTGATGTTTGGTTTAAAACAATACAAATTTGAAAATAAAGTCAGGACTTAGGACAAATTTCATATTTTAGTGTCTACTATCAATGATTGATGTACCACTTGACATCTTATACATTTTATATTGTAGTTTTATTTTCAAAATTTGTGTGACAATGTATTTGTTTGATGTTGATGTTGCTTTAAAATAATGAAACAAAAATTTGAATATTTTTGTAGTTTTTTCAAGTTTCACTTCCGATATTTTCCCTCACATTATTGATAATTTAAATTTTGGACCCCCGGTGATAGTTTGCTGATAACAAAAAAATGAAACATTGCTTTTTTTGCCATAGAAGGTCCGCACACACCCTTCTTGGTTGATTAAATGGGCCCACACGAGCAAAAATAGCCATGGATTTGCATTGAAATGGGGCGGGTTTGGGCCAAAATGTTGTTAGTTATATTGTATGGGGTTTCCAAATCTTGAAGCATTGTAAGTGTGGTTGATGGCATTTAAGCAATGTTTCGATGTTTTGGGGTGTTTCCAGTATGCGTACGATGGGTTGACCTTATTAATTTTATTTGGTGTATAAAATGTTTATAATTTTTTTCTAACTATGTCTTCATAATGTATGATTATTTCTTACAAATAGTCTATATGTCATCCTTATATTTATGTAGAGATTTTATTTGACCAATTTATACATAGTGTTGTGAATTGTATTGTTTTTAGGACGCTTATAATTGTGTGAGTTGAAAATGTTTTTTGTATGTGTATATGGATTTCATATGGTAAATAAGGTATTTGTTTACTTAAGTAATCATAGTGAGTATCTAGAAAGCACTAGGTTTGATGAAATAGGGTAAAGGATATCTAGTGTTCCTAATTTGAAAGGGAAAATTATAAAGAAATCATGTTGTAACATCAGTCTTCCTTCAGGGTGGGAATGGAAATGGATATTCTATCATGTTTTTCTTTTTAGGATCATCAAATGCCTATCTCTTAATGTTTTAAAACTTGGTCAATTTGGACATGGGCTCCATTGAGTTGGCCAAGTTGGCCCTCAAGGGCATTGACATGGCTGCCAAGCCAACTTGTGGGGTTGGTTTGTTTCTAAACTAGCTAGCTCACTATGAAACTACCCCTATTTAGCCAAGTTTGTACTTACTTGGCCATATTACCTGGTTGGTTTCCTACATGTTGGTGGGCCATTTTGGGAGCAATATAATTTTTATACATTTTTTCACCAAAGAGAAAATTCTTCTTGCCCTCAGCCCTAAAGGCACATTTCATTGATCATTTGAGAGAATTTGGAGATTTGGGGCCACAAGCCAACCTAGAATGATAATTTCTTGATGTTTTCATTTTTTTTTAAATATTTGTCTCAAAATGTTTGAGAGGAGTTCCAACCTCACTAGACTTCATGTGAAAACTAAATTTCCATGCACTGAAGATAAGTCCACGAAATCGTCAAAAGGCCCCAAATGTCAGCCCATTCTAGACATGCCAAAAATAGTAGTTCCATATCCTAAAAAATAGGAGTTCTAGAATGTGAAAATAATTGCTCCAGTAACTAGATAGAATACCTAATAGATATCCCATTGTGTTGCATGATATTGATCCAACCTCATAATGGATCTACTCCAATATCTGAACATAAGAAATGATACACATCCTATTGTGTTTCATGAAATTGATCCAAACTTAGAATAGGTAGAGGTGACTCACTTGGCAGAGTTGATCGTGATATTGATGCCTTGTTGGGTATTTGTTTGGATTTGAATCCATTAGTAGAAGTAGCACTAGGCATGGCAGCCACTAGCTCTTGTTGAGGATTCCATTTCTGATAGTGTTGATGAGTTTGATGATTGATCACATTGATCAGTTATATGTTGAAGGCTAGTGGCTTGTAGCATTCTGCTTTTTGGACTTTAGAGGCTATTTAGAGCATTCTTGATTATGTATTTTATTTCAGATATGTATTGGACTCAGTGTCATTTTGGTATATTCCCCCTTACATGGTATAGACATGAACAAAGTTTACATATTTTGTCTAATGTTTTGGAATCTTTAAATATAATTTTCATTAAAGTTTTAATGTTTTATGTAGTTTTTAGTAAAACCAAGTCATAAAACTCAAAATGGTCCTACTTTGAGTCAAGTTTGTGCTAACCCTCGAACATTTCTGAGGCTTGAGTCTGAGTTTTAAAACATTGGTAGCTCTTGTTTAAGAGTAAACAGTTAAAATCTTCACTTTTATTTGAAATATATTTTTGGGTTCTTATAAAACCCAATGAAAATTGCATAATTCATTTGTATATATTAACCATATTGATTGAATGGTTATGCTTCTGATGTGGTAATTTTTCATAGTGAGCTACTTCATTTCTCACATAATATCCTTTCCTTTGAAAGGGATTGTGTTTCTTTCTCAATGGTTTTCCATAGTTTTTTTTTTTCTGCCTATAGATGACTATGTTGTAGAGAGCTTTGGATCAGGTCAGCTCAGAGATGTTTTACCCAACCAATCAGAGGCAAGTCATTTGACATCTACCATGGATGATATTTTACATGGATGGATTAATGTAGATATTTGTGTGTTATTGGGCGAATCTAGATGTGCTAGAAGGCCACTTGCATATTCAGCTAGTTCTGGTGGTGATAATGATAGGATGATGCACACAAACGACCTAGGAAAAATAGGAAAGTGGGTAATTATCATTATCATTTTTAAGAAGAGTTTCAGCATAAATCACATGCAAAAAACCTTTGTTGACGCGTTTCGAACCAACCAATGTGGTTCATCGTCAGGACAAGTTGAAGAGTCAGATCCTGGCTTCATATTAAATAGGGAGAGCAAATCATCCAAACGGCTCGGTGTGACCATCAATGGCTATATAAAAATGGCTAGATTATATAATAATATTATAATGTTAATCATGGGTTAATAAGTCAAAAGGTAATAACTCATAGTAATAATATAATATTATAATCCTAGTAAATAATTTTCTTCTTAATAAATTATCATGCAACATACATGATTTTTTAATTGGTCCAATTTTATCTCAAATTATAATATAAATTGGTGTTAGATAGGACTTCTATGCCTCCCTGGGGTGTATCTGTACCTACAATTTATCTCAAATGATCACATAAATTAGTTTTATATGGGATTTCAATGCCCCCTTCCGGTTTACCTTTACCGACTATACCTACAATTTATCTTAAATAATGATACTAGTTGGTTTTAGACAATGCTTCTATGCCCCCTTCCAGTGTAACTGTACCTATTGTACAATTATATTTGTAACAGTTTTTCGATAGCTCATTCAAGTGGATTTACACTATAACAAATACTCTCATGTTCATATATGCATAATGAATCTAGTCAATTTTATGTGAGTGGGTTTTTCTGGTTTAAGTTTTGGTGTTCATTTATGTTTATTTTTGAAAATTATAGCTTATATTAACAGAAAAATAATGATAAAAATATAATAAAAAAGTAGATGTAAGTCTATTTAAAACAGAGGTAAAAGAGCTTTAGGTTGGGTTGTGTATACAACCTTCCACATCTTTTCTATGAAGAATGCTTTCAGTTGTATGACTTAATATTTATAAAATAGATGTCCCCAAAGTGTAGATATACATAACAAGGAACCAACTAAAAATGACTTCAAAAGAAAGTTTTAATGGAGCATAGAATATAACAATCAATTAATTTCAACCATTTATCTTGTTTTAATTGATTCCAAGCCGTGATCATCATTGAAATTGCCTATTAATCACATTTCTAATAACATTGCAACAAAAATTTTATTGATAAGAATGTGAAGAAACTTTGTAGAAACAAAGTCACAAAGTAGAAAATAAAATGAAGTGGTATGCTACAAGAGTAAGTCAAAAGGGAACTTAAGTTTTTTTACTGAAACACCCAAAAATGCTGAAGAATACCAGTGGCCAATTAAAACAAACCTTCAATTTAATTGGTTAAAACATAATAACGTCTAAAGTATAATTTGTTTTTGTAACTTAAAGTGGTTTTGGGTTCAACTCTCTCACCCTTATACATATTCAAATATCTTTCTTTATACCTATAAAATCTTTGTATGTATGTCTTGAAAATTTGCTCAGTGGTCACAAGGTAGGTTCCACTGCTGGATTTAGGCAATATGATGATGTAATGACATGCTGTCTTTTTTGAACTATTGTGAGATATATTTAGGATTTGCATTCATGTAACTTTGTAGATTGAGGGTAAATGGTTTTAGAGGGAGGAAATGTTGTGTAAGTAACCATAATATTTATTGGGTATTGGCAATGATACAAACTTTTGGGTATGTATGCTAATTTTTTTTTAATATAATGTTCTAGTCACTTATCTTTATAATACCATATTTTAATATTTGGAAAAGACATTTTGTAATTGCCAAAAATATCTTTACTTTTTACCTATGCTTCAATTTTGTATAATGAAAGAATGCCCCTTATCCTTCCCCATTTCCTTCTAGTTGCTTTGCATTTTACTAATATCAACAACCAATATATATGAGAAATATTGCTCCAATCAGATTCACAGATGTAGTCCACTATTGAATTAAATACATCTGCAAAAATTTCATGACATAACTTTATCCTTTGCTTTATATTAGTGATTTAAGAAGTTTTTATGTGGCTTTTGTGGATATTTTGCTATGAATAATGTCATTTTATGTCAATAATCACATTTTTCTCTTTTCTTTGACTTATGTTTACTTTACAATCTATAACTGTTAGCTTTGATGTCCTTTCACTTATAAATTTTCATTTTGTTTTTTATAAATAAAAAAATTCATAATCACTTTTTTTTTGTGAAAGAAATAGTGACGATACACTTTCCTTGTGTACATGGAGAGATAAAAAAGGGAACAATGAGGAGCACAACCAATATAAGAATTGGAACATTGTGTAGATAGAGAAAAGTATAATCTGAAAACCCTTGACTGACCAACAACCACCTCAAGTGTCATCAAGAAGCGTCTACATCAAGGGCTATAAATAAGCCTTCTACCTCGAGTGCCACTAGGAAATGCATTGGAGGGTTGAGCATAATTGATTTTTCCTTGACTAATGTTGAACCATCCACTCTAAAAATATATCCAAGATCCACAATCCATGTAGGCCTTAGTAACTTTGGAATTAGAATATTCAAGTGCTAAATGGATCCAAAACATTATCATGCTAAAGTCCAATAGAGTCAAGGAAAAATGTAGAATAATATAGACATTTGAAAACCCTCCTATCACTAGTAAGGGAAGAAGGGTAGAAAACAATCTATTTTCAACAACCACCATGCTAATATAGCAACCACAATCTAAGAGACCATCCTATTGAAGAAATGTTACCAAAGAAAGTGCAAGAGCCCAAGTGAATCTAATGTAGAAATCCCTCAAACCACCATAATTGAGATGTTGATGCCATTGGGCCTTTGAAGATTAAAGGGAAACTAAATCCATTGGAACATTGGTCCTATAAAGTTTCCCACCACTTGTAGTACTGTGATCGAAACCCTCCAAAATTTTCTCACACTTGAATTGTGGAGCCTATTGAGGATCTTACAATCTGTCACTCTAAGGTTACTCCATGGTCATTTGATGTTTTGAAAAGTGTTTAAGTCTTCTTCTTCATTTCAAACTGCCAAGTCACTTGCATGCACCTACTTAGTCTTCGATGGGTTCATGAGAACACTTCCTTTATGAAAGTTTGGACAAGCATAACACCGTCCATCAAGATAGTGCCTATGCGATGTTCAAGTAATGTCAATAGTGAGTGCACAATTTTATTGATAGTCCCCCTCACTTTGTTGTGTTTGTACTTCTATTTTGGTCATTTTTCTCAACTTTCATCTTTTGCACATTTTCACTTTCACATTCATGGTTGTTTCTTTGGCTTCCTTTTACTTTAATAAGTGTCATTTTCATGTTTTCTTCGCTCTGACATGTTTCTCTTTTAAGGTCGTTCACATTTTTCAATTATCGTCTTCATGTTTCCTCCTGTCATAGGTGTCACTTTTGTGTTTTCACTCTTGCATGTGTCACACCTTTGCACATCACCAAAGTTAGCTCTAATGCACTTTTTTGCATTAGATATTCTTACGTATCATTGGAACATGCACTTGAAACAATCCTACAACTCAGCACACCTTTTGTTCATAGTCAACATAGTTGTCATAACATGGTTTCTAAGTGTTGTAATGTGTCGTTTCAATTATTGAACTTAGAAATACGTGTCGCTCTATTGTTGTTTTAGGGTGTGGCTATTGTTCATGATTCCTTTGTAAATTAGCTTATATTGATGGCATTTATGTGTGTGACCTATGTTTGAGTCGTGTTAGGATCCCTTTCCCTCTCCTACTCTGTTGAACCCACACTTAGTGCAATAGTTATTCTTGGTCCTTCAACCCATTACAAGTTCTAAAGGTATTCATACTCTTACTAGGTGATAAGCGTAACTTATTCATGAGCCCCATTGATGTATCTTTCCTCCCATAATTATGTAGTAAGTCTTTTCTAAAGTCTCCTCCCTCTCACAGTGCATTAGTACTTCCTAAGGAAAAGTCACCTAACCCTGTGTTGCCTCACTTAGTGAAAAGCACATTCAAAATGAAAAAGTAGCCATTGTTGGAGAGAACTGCACCCTTCCAAGCTTGAGCACAGTTCAAAACAATGATGCACACTTCAAACAATCAGTGAAAAAATGCACTTAAGAAGAACAAGGTTTTTCTCTCCTCTAAAAAGTGCGTTATGGACAAACAAGGATCTTCTCTCCCCTAAAAAGTGCACTATGGACGAACAAGGACATTCTTTCCTTAAAAAGTTCACTCTGAGAGTTAGAGCGCACTTCAAAACTATGAGCACACTCCTTCAACTCGAAGAACTGCACCCTCCTTTAGCAAATGGCACACTCACAAAGCATGAAGCTTCATTCTTCTCTTAGAGTGCATGGCACATTCATGAATCATGAAGCCTTAGAGTGCATGGTGCAATCACAAAGCATGAAGCTTCATCCTTTGAGAGCATGGCTCGATCACTAATCTTGAAGCTTGAGTGTAGTCCTTCAACATGAAGAATTGCGCCCTCTTTGAGTGCAGCCTGAAGGCTTGAGTGTTTCTCCTTTGTCTCTTTGTAGTGCACCCTTGTGCCTTCTTAGTCTCTTTGAGTACACGGGCGCACCTTGAAGGCCAGAAGGGGCTTGAAGCCTCACTCCTTTGTCTCTTCGGAGTATGCCCTCGGTGTTCTCTCTCTTTCTTAAGTGCACAATTGCACCTTGAAGGCATATTCTGAGCCTTGATGAGTTTGATTGTGCCCTCCTAATCAATCCTTCTTCTCTTAACCCTCTCATAGTCCTATAAAGAGTTTATCATTCCATGAGCTAGGTAATGGTAGAATAGATGTTTAAAACTGAGTTTTCTTTGTCATGGGTGATTTTCATTGGCAAGACTACCTTCTTAACATGACAAGGTAATGCTCAAGGAAGATAGTAAAAACGAGGCATAAATAAACATATTTTGAGAAGAAGAACAAAATAAAGCTATCGTGGAGACATGAAGTAGATCATGGACTGAGACAAAAGAAATACATGGAATGATGACTCAAGAAACTCGAATATTGATCAAAGACCCTTTGGAGGATGAAGGAGAAGAATAAAGTGGATCCTTCATGAAGATGAATCATTGATCAAATCCATCATCAAGAATGCAAGATGAAGTAGCAAGGAAGACAACTTGACATTACCACCTCATCATGATTTCCATGTCATCATTGTCAAGTTGTAATTTGTACAAGTGTCATCGTAATGGTCAATATGTGTCCATGTGTCATGCCACATCATGTGGAATGTAATGATGTATTCTCAAGAAAAGGACAAAATGTAATGTGTGGAAGTCCAAGAGTCATATGTGGAATACGAAAAGTCACTTAGTCATATATGGAAAAAATATCTTTAGGATAAGTCCAAAAGTCATTAGAAGTTCAAGATTTGTTTAGAATTCCAAAGTACACATTAGAAGTCAAAGAGTCATGAGGGTAATTCAAGAGTCATGGGGATATGAAAGGTCATTTCCCTTATTATAAAACCAACCTCATAACTCAAGCAAAGGGATTTTGGAGGCTTAAGCTTTGGAGAGCTAGTCTTGGCTTCTTTGCTTGGCATAGGAGAGAAAACTATTCTTTGGAGAATCAAGAAGTGACTGAATGTTCAACTATTGGAACTAGTGTCTCATTATTGTAATCGTGTACTTGGATCTTTCACCTTATAATTGAAGCTCGAGCCAACACATTTTCCTGCTTGTATTGTGAATGTCTCAGGACTATTCTTTGGATGTTCTCTATATATGTTTCATTCACATGTACTAATGAAATTGAACTATTTCGATGGCCTTGGTACTTATCTTGTTGAAGGTGTGTCGTATGTGGTTTAATGAACATTGTGTCTAAGTGAACTATTTCTCTAGATAACTAACAAATATTTCTTTCCTCATGTATCTCTCTTAGGTTAGTACTATTAATTCCTTCTAGAGGCTCTCTTTTGTCTCCCCCCTCGTGAAAGTCTCCTTTTACACATTACAATCAGTGTTTCACAATGTCAACTTACTTGCTTGCTCAAGGGTTATGTATATAATCTCTTATTTTATTCATTGAAACCAAGGCAAACCTTATGGTTAGAGTGGTCGGGTCGATACTTTGGATGGGGCTCCTTCTTCAAATGGTGTGAGATCTAATTGAGACTTCACAATGGGGAGACCCTCTATATGTTGGCAGTATCTAGCACCACAACACCACCCAATAAAAATATAACAATCAAATCATTACCATAAATTCATTGTGTGAACCACAAGCAACTAGAAACACACTTTGACATAGGAATGGAAATATGCAACTCTAGGAAAAGCCAAAAATGGAAGTATGAGGCAAACTAGGTATGAAAATAAAGGGATTCAAGGAGACTACTAGATGTTAAGAGTATGTGGGTTGGGTAAATGTTTTTTTTCCAAAACACTGGAGAATCTATGTTAGTGTCTTAGAATATCTAACACTACAAACTCAAATGCAACAACAAACTACTTTTCACAGTGGAATAAATACAACAATGAATCAACATATACCTAAATATACAACTTTTTAACAATTTTTCAACAACCCAACTTCATTATATTATCAATCTATAATACAATAGTCTAGGGTTCCTGTACCAGGGATCATGGCCCTCATACAATCACTGATACAATAATACAAAATAGGGTTTGATGTTAGTCCTTTGACGACCAATTAACCCTGAACAAGACAACGCTAGACTTGCTTGCTGATGTAGCACTCCACACCCATTTTAGTCCATGTGTCCTAAACACCTCTTCCAATGTTTTTTCTCCCATACTACAACACCAATTTGCCTCTATCAATGAATCATTCTCCTTTTGGTCACTGAACATGACTCTCCAACATGCCCTCTAGCTTCTCATTAATCCATCAATGAATCCAACTCATAGGGTCTTCTTGCGAGTTGTTCACAACTTCGTTTGTGAAGAACTCCTAGACTGCCCATTGTTACTCTTTAGGTCTTTGGGACTTCTTCCCACTGTTGCCTTCCTAGGTTGCTCTAATGAAGACAAAATTAGGGCATAGAGGGATGCCATCTATCATTGCAAGATATCCTCCTCTTCAACAAAATTTGGCTCAATGATTGGTCCACTTTTCTTCCTTCTTTTTTCCTTCAAAGGTTCAACCATTGACCTCTATTATTATACCCTTCTATTAACTAACCTTTTTCCTTCAATAGGCTATACTTAAGGCTTGGAGCAAGCCACTACAACCCTCCCAAAACTACTCATTTTGAATTTTCCAAATACTAACCAAAAATAGGAAAACCATCCACTAGAAAGACATCAAAATAAGAAGGCTAACCATACCTCGTTATACTGAGTCCTTTTTCCCTCTTTGTCCACAGTTCTATCCTTACTCCTAAGGTATTCAACACTCTAACTAGGGCTTCTATAACAACTGTTATAACCCTGTGAACTTGTGTCAAACTACCTTCAAATGACTGCGACTAACCCTCTTTTTGCATGCTCCTTCCATCGCTTCACTCTAGGACACTTTCCAGCTTCTTTCTTCTCTTTTTGGCCTAGAATATGGCACCTAAAATAAATCGATCATGTGCCTGGGTGAATAGAGGAACCTCAATCAAATAATTAGCCCTCAAAAATAAGATATAAACCATCCATAATTTCTCCTCTTTGCTAGCTTATCCTTTCTCAAACTCGGCCCAAATAGTCATGAGAAATAGACCCTAAACAAACTTCTTTTTCTCTCCTTTTCTAGGCCTCTTAGAGTTATGACTACCTCAAAGGTATTTTCCTTGACCTCTTGCAATTTGGATGTGTCAAATATGTTGAAGAATGTAACTAGTGTTAATCTTCATAATTATATTTGCTGAAAAGATAGAAAAATAAATTTTATTGTATAATAAATTGACTTATTAAAGCATGGGTTTCATGCTTGGATTAATTATTTTAGGTCAAATCCCCCATTGTAGGCTTCTAGTTTTTTTTATGAGTCAATAGATCCATTTCCATTTTTGTTAGACCCTTCTTGGGATTTTGTATCATGTAAAAAGAATTATTTGTGAGTCAAAAGAGTCATTTGTCACCTCCACACCATGTAAGCCTTATCCTCATGAAGTTGGCCTAGATTAGGTCTATTTGACCCATTAGAAATACCATATATAAAGGCAAATCAACTCATTTGAAGCACACACTCAACAAGTTCAAGTTACAATAGAAAGAGGTAGGAAAGAAGAGTGAAGTTGCAAGAGAAGGAAGAAAGAAATTGGAAAGACTAAAATCAAGTTCTTAGGAATCTGGATCTCACATGTGTGATGTTTCTAGGTTGAAGTTGGGGCTAAAATTTTTGAACTTATTGTAAGTTTGAAATTCTGAAGTTGGGGGGCAAAATTCTGAAGTTGGGGGCTGAAATTTTGGATTGAAGTTGCATTTGAGAAGTTGACACTTAGAGACTTTGGCATAGATCATCTACAGAAAGGAAGGGCTCAATTGGTGATTGGAGGTCTTTTTTTAGGTCTAAAAGGTCTTTGATTGTCTCGTCTTGATTTAAATCTACTAGTGGAAGAGTTGGACTGGGTTTTCCCCTTGGAGGGGATTTTCCCTAGCTGAGTGCCTATATCTTGTGTCTCTTGTGATCTTCATATACATTTAATTTGGTAATTTAATGATGAAATAAAAAATAATAAAGAAGTAAAATAATCCAACATAAATTACAACTAATTATCAAGGAAAGAGGCATTAAACCCTAATACCTACATGCATTGATTTCTCAACATGGTATTAGAGTTAAGGTGAAAGAAGGACTAGTTGAATATCGCTTTGTTGGCTATCAATTGAAAGAAGGAAAAGTAGTCTTGTAAGGAAAGTTTACTCCCTCAATGGAAAGAAATTTGAAGATGGGACTTAATATCATGGAAAATGTAGGAAGCGGGATTGGAAGGATCATCTATAATCTTTCTAGGAGAGTCAAGAGTGAAGGATTCTTGGTTGCACTAATAGGTACATTTGATGATGACAATACATGGATCATTGATAGTGGAGCCTCAAAACGTATGACGGGAGAAAGTGGACAACTTAATACTCTATCTACATAATCATCATCACATGAAGTGGAACTAGGAGACAAAAACAACTATTCAATCAAGGGACTATTGTGCTATTCAACAACCCCCCATTTATTAGTTGAATGGTTAATATTTTATTAATAAATGGGGACCCTTTACAAAAGAAAAAAAAAAAAACTCCAAGAAGAATTTAGCACTTAGGCACTTTCTTTTGAACTTTTAGAAATAAATCAAGATATTGATTCAAAACCCTCTAAGACTAGCAATTCTCACCTTTTCGCATACCGTTAGACCAAGTGCAGTGAAGAGTTAATTAACAAACGAATCCGGAAATTGCGATAGAATGAATCACCACATTTAACTTAGATATCATTAGACTTTTCATTCAAAACTAAGATGTAAGGCATTTCCTATAGAATGAAGTGCTTATAACAATCACATATCAATGTTCACAAAGGACACAACTTGCAAAGCATGTCGTAACATGTGAGATGTGATATTGTGATAGAATGAGTCAACCTTATCACATCGTGTCAATTTACTTAGAAGTCCAATCTTATGAACTACATGAGCTTGCAAAGTGCGATAAAACCCTGACACGATAGAAGCAAATGTTATAAATTGTAAGTTAAGTCCGGCACGTAGTGAAAAGCACTTTATTAAATAATTACTCATTTGGGTAAACTACGCTCTAAACAATAAATAATATGCCACTTATCTCACATCTCACATCCCGTGGAATATTAAAAAACTCTAGGAAAGCACACAACCAAAATTGCGATAATGTGATTTGCGATATTGCGATAATCTTATCGCAATCGCAAAATCGGCGTTCTCACAGTTCAAAATCGCCACCTTAAAGTTTTTCCTTCCCATTTGCAATGTGGTAGTTTAATGAGTAATAGAGGAAATGATAATAATCCTTAGTGGTTATTTAATAATTTTAATGGCATTTATGTTAAAGAGCATCTTGACGTGATACAATATATTTTCATCTGCGTTTTTGAATAAAATCTCCTATGTTGTCACCTTTTTGAGGTTAACTGTATCATTTATTCTCACTATCATTCTCACTTATGTTCATCCGATAACTTCTATTTTTCTCCATTTTAGGAAATCTCTACATAAAACATCGTTAGAAACATTAGTGAAGAAGGGAAAGGCAGTTGCATCTAAGAAATTAGAAATAGTGTCGCTTTTCTCTGATACCACATGCAGCAAGGACAGAGGAGCTTTAACATGGGAGGACATGTACAACTTGTTAGAAGAAGAGAATCTCAGGACACTGGTAACAAAGGCCACGGAAGATGCTCAAGAGTCATTTGACGCCTCATATTTTGAAACAACATGTTCATTCCTACACCAAATAGTTGCGAGACCAAAAATAATACCATACACAGATATGGTAAAATTGGTAATTGACGAGGCAGACATCACAGACAGAACCTTCAAGAATCATAGGTAAGAGGTCATGGGGTCTTTCTCAACAGACAACCTACAACTAATGTACCAGTTACTAGAGCCACAAAAGCTCTACAACAAACAGTTCCTTGAGAAATTCGCCAAAGAAAATGAGGACCCGTCAGACGTCACGCAGACCTAGAAATCAAGGGAAGGTAAGCTCAAACGGGATAAAATTGGTATGTACTCAACGACATTCATTTCTCCCTCTCATAGTTTCACAGTAGAAATGATATGTAGGTTATTTGGTAGACCTGATAGCACCAATTTTTCCATGGAATGGCTCCCTTTAATAGATGCAGCAGTGAATGCAACAATTACAAACTAGGCTCGAATTTTATCACACAATTTGGCAAAGGCGATTATAGAATATACAAGGAAAGAAGTTCTTATTTAATTATTTTTCCCCTTTTATTCATGAGTGCTTTTGTTATGGATGCAATCCTCAATTTCCCAATATGGGATGGAAATGGATTGTATAGAACCCGCTTCCCATCCATATATACCATAAAATTTTGTGGGAATCTCAATAACACCCTCATTTTTATAAAATCTATCAACAAGTTATGCTACCCATTCATAGAGATGTGTACAATAGAATTACCCCTATGTTTTTTAAAGAGGCCGAAGTAGATATCTTCCCAGTAGCTAGATGGTTTCGGGAAGAAACATTCATCTACATCAGAGTTTTTGGGAGCATTTATTCACCGCATGTCCTCCCATATTATGTCCTCGACAAACTAATGGCCAGAGAAATAGCCTACCAAATAGTAGGGGATGACGGATTAAGAAAAGGACTGAAAGAGCAGAAGAAGGCCATTTTTCCTACATTCCAATTATAATGTGGTGCTTTTGCACTACACGATTATGGACATGCATTAAAAGAAGTAGAGATTATTGAGTCTCTAAAATTAGCTATAGTTCTAGCAAGGAAGTATGACCCAAATGGCATTTTTAAATAATTTACTACTATGGTAAAAGTAAAATAGTTCACCAATGAAGAGGATGCCTTTGATGACCTCTTCCTACAGGCAGAAACTTTTTCATAAGTTTTTCATATGGAATCACTACTTTTTAGCCCAGAAGATGTTAAGTATTTTCATGTGTAAAAGAAAATGAGATTATTAAAGGTCCCATTGGACCTACTGCAGATTGGACCAATAAGGGAGCCAAATCCTAGCGCAAGCTTAGAGGGTAGCTCCAAAGCAAACTCTAAAGAAGAAAACCAAGAGATATCTATGCATGAGTCAGAGCACTCTGAGTGGAAGTCTCAAAATGGGGGAGGAAACACAAATAAAGAGTTTGAAAAGACACAACTGGAACTACATAGGAGACGGTCGAGCAAGCCTTAGTAAAGAAACAAGTAGAGGTTGCCTCTACTTCAACTCAGTCAGGAAAAACTCCAATTATTGACATAGAACAAGAATGGGAACACTTCAACAAAAATACCCACATGGATACAAACCCTGAGCAAACATCTGGAACGCAAACTCCCAAGAAAACCCATCATAAGTCAAATCCATAAACAAAAAGGGAAGGAGCTATAGGCACTCAGGACATTGAGATCATTCTTGCTACTCCTTCAGAAATTGTTTTAAGAATTGATGAAATGCCTCCACTACATGTATTCTATAGTCCTACCTACAAATTTGTAGTCAATATACAAAAGAAGAAAAGAAAATTGGATGATGTGGCTGTTAGGACTCAGGAAAATGAACCAATCGACATCGTATGGAAGGACTTGCTTATCGACCCATCTAAGAATCTCAAAAAGTTGTCGCAATTCATAGGAGCCTATGCCACAGCAACTATTTACAAGGCGACAGAGGTCCAATTGCTACTCAAGGAAAAGGAACAGAGAATTCTGCTACTAGAACAACAATTAACCCAAGAAAAATCCAATCAGCAAGCTGGATTACAAGTAGCCCTGCTCCAAAGAGAATTCTAACAGATGAGAATACAACACCAAGCCAGCTTAGTAGAAAAGTATTCACAGATACAAACCATGATAGATAAACTTAAAGATAAACTTAAATACAATCTGTAAATTGACAAATTCATCAAAGAAGCACTTAGCCTCAATTCCTTACTAATGCAGCAAAAGGAAGTATTTTGCTAGAAAATATCGTAGATAAATCCTTATTGCGAGACCAACGATAAATTAACAAACTAAGTTATTGATATGAGGTTTAAGTATGATGAAATCCAAAAAAGGGTTTATGAATTCATCACCTGGAAAGAAACAGAGGATGGGAGAAAGGATGACCTACCAAACCTAGAGGAGTCTCATAAAGGTATTATCTTCACGGATTGGGATTCTCAGTTGAAACAGGCAGAAAGGGAAACGGCGATAACAGCGACAACAACAAATAACATAATAGAAGCCATTAAGGAAAATATTTATGGTGCCAATCTTGTCAAGGAGTGTGTACCTGGGTTTCTTCTAAATGTTAAAAAACTAGAGCAGCAGTGGAAACAGGTAGCGCAGGAAAAGGAGGAGGCAATAAAATAGTTAAACAGGATGAATTTGGAAGCATACTGATAGTTTCTAGTAAAACCACACAGCCAGTGGATGAATCTAAGATGTCTAACAACCTCTACACAAAATATGGTGCCAACGCTGACAAATGCCATATTTGCTGGGAAGTTAAAATCTACAATCAGCCAACCGCCTCAGCTCAAGCCAATGACTGATATTTGCGACCTTAGAGATCAAGTTCAAAGGGGTTAGTCATTTATTTATTTTTCTTTTAGTTTTATTTTTTCATATTATGAGGAAGGTTATTTGAAACCTTCTCAGCTATTTTTGTAATAATCTATTTTAAGACATATAGTTTAGTATTGAAACCCCTCTTATGAATTTAGAGAGGGGTCCAAAAATTTTATCAAAAACACTTTTCATAATATTTCACTTCTATACTTTTGAGGAGGTTTTGATGAAATAAATGGGACAGGATCTATTTTCTTTTAAATATATAGCATGCTCTACTGAAATTCACTTTTGTACTCTTAAAATGTGTTGGATTGATTGAAATTGGGTCAATATTGCTGAAGCACATGAGCATGACTTATCATATATGGTACTTTTATCTTTTGATCATGTTTTATTTATGTATTAAGCAATACTTCTTCTTTCAATTATTTTATGTATGAAAGTGTGAATTATTGTTTTAGCATTATTGCACTTCTGTATGATGTTAGCTCTAACTCTATTTTGAATACATGAATGATTTTATATGCGATATATTTTTCTCAATCGTTTTGTCTAAATATTTATCCAAAACAATTATTGTTAAACGATTTAATTTCTTATTGCAGTTGAATGATCTTTATTACCAATTGCTGTAATATATAATTGTAGATCGCATATTTGTTAGCAGGAAATCTAGTGTCTATGCAGAGATGCTAGTCCCACTAAGACGGGTAGCTATCTTAGAAACAAACAAGCTAAAGCCATTTTCGTTTTCCTTTATGAGAAGTAGATAGGAGAAGAGAAAAGAATACCAACCTCGATCCTCCGCTTAGTTCCTCACTTGTTCCTTCTCCCCTCTGACAGATCTTTGTCGCTCCTTCCTTGATTACCCCGCTTCAAAGAGTACCTGTGAAGTCAAAGAACCATAACACCTTCAAAGTACAGATATCTACAATCATAAACAATATAGGACCAGATATATATTGACCACACTAATGCATATATCATCAAACATACAAGAATGTGGAGGAAAAATTGAATAGCTTTATTGATATAAAGATTAGAAGAGAGGATTACAACCCATTGATCTGACCCAGTGTCATCCTCCTAGCATGAAATCCCTTCTTCACCTCATGAAAGCTTAGATCACCCAACACTATGGATTTTCCACCAAGAAACCAAATGGCACTTCCTTACAAGATACAAGATTCCAGCCTCTGGATCTCTGGGATTGAGGGATCCATATATAAGATGATTGCAGGGGGTGAGATAGCTTCTGGGATTTTGATTAGTGTCTTCTCTCTGATATCCTTTTTTCCACTTGGAGATTCATGATCTCTTACTCATCCCTGGGTGAATTCAGAGAGGCAAGTGTCACATGAGAAGTTTCTGGAAGATTCCATGATCATCCACCTTGCAAACTGTCTCTGCCATTTGTCTACTCTCACCCATCGCACCCTACAGAAGGTATTTTCAGTATGCATCACACTTTTTGCATGTGGTAGGTGAGATGAATCGTACCCTTTGCACTGAGCAGTCTGTATGGTTTAGTTTTGACCAGTTCTGAGTAGTTTCCTGTGGAGAACTTCTGGGAGATGATGTAATCAGCTAACCTTGTGTGAAACAAAAATTTTAGGGACTTAGAAGCCCTTGGTTTATGGACATATATGATTTGGGTTGCAGTGCCCAAATATGTCTATAAAAATATTATATTTGATTCTTAGGTATACTTATAGTTAAATCATGTTAAATTAGGATATATGCATGTGTTTAGTAGTTAGATTAGACTAAACTTAGCTTAATCATTTCTTGTTACATCATATATCATCCCACCAACATTATCAAATCTCTCTAGGAAATTGGTCCCAGTATCCCTAGTTGGAGCCACTATACCAGACGGAAAAGGAGTTGCTTTCAAGGTCCAGAACGGGTGGCTTTCCCCCATGTTGTCGCAACAATTTTCAAGGCTTCAACTTTTTGGTGCTAGAAGGAGGGCCTAACTATTAATGGAAAGAAAATCTAAATCAGTAAGCCATTCTAGGAGTAAAAATCCCTCACCATCACCTCCAACTTCTCTATCACATTCTAAATCCCCAAATTCTAGGCGATAATTTGTAAAGAAATCCATAGAATCCAGTACTGTGATACCAAAGAAATCATATCAAGCTTCTTCTATAGAAACTCCTAAAGTGCAGTCTTTAATTCATAAACTGTAGAGGATTTCTTTATCTCAAGAAGAATCTAAGTTATCCCAAGCTAGTGTTTCTTCTCAATTTCCTTCCTCTCAAAGGTTAACTAGATCCCAGAGCGAAAATTTTGGGATCCCTCCATTTGAATTCCCTCTACCAAACCAAATGAAAAATAAGAAAACACACTTTGAAGCTCATAGTGAGGTTCTCTCATCATCACCTGAAACACCCTCATTCATTCCATCCACTTCATCACAAAATAATTCATCTACCTCACAACTCCAGATCATGATTTACACTGGTACTGGAGCACAAGCCTCCTCTACTCAATCACCTTCAACTACTGGAATATCTTCCTCTACATAAGTACCCATTATGGCTCAAAGACCATGGACAAATCCAGGATTTGTTCAAATGGAAAGACCATTATACCCACTACCTATGTATCCAGTGAAATGGTTGCCAAAATTTATCCTGATGATGGTCTGCCTATTGAAGAACACATAAACAACTTTATGTTGTCCATAAATCTGAATGCAGTGGTAGAAGAAGATGCAGTTGTAAGATTATTCCCTTATACTTTACAAGGATCAGCAGGATCATGGTACTTTTTATTACCATTTGGTTCTATGGGATTCCTTTCAAGAGCAGTTCTTAACCAAGTTTGGAGATGACACAACTACTCTTCTCAATGATCTCTCCAACTTGAAAGTTGAACCTGGAGAACCAATTAAGGAATTCAATTCACGTTTTAATAAGTTATTGAATAAAATCCCAACGACATCCAAGCCTAGTGATGAAGTCCAAAATGAATGGTACATTTATGCTCTTCCCTCAAATGCAGCGATTTTTGTCGATAGAGCTGCCAAACCAACTTTGGAAGAAAACATGAAATAATCCATAGTTGTAGAAAAATGCATTTTAGTTTTAGAGAAAAATAATGCATTAGAAGAATGAAAATCCAAGAAGGTAACTTTTAGGGAGGAATCCAAGAAAAAAGCACCTAAAGATCCTTTTAATCTTGAAGGACTACAAAAGGTCCTTAAAACTATGTCCAACGAAATGGTCGACATAAAAAAGAGGTAGTTGAGACTTCTTCAAGGAAATATTACAGAACTTACAAAAGAAATCCTTCCTCTAATCCTAAGAATCCAAGTACAATATCAAATGTTGAATCAGATGTAGAGGAAGAGGAAATCTCCACAGCTTAAGAACAAACTGATGATGAAGAAGTAGTTGAATTACAAGGAATGTGGGATTTTATCCTTCCTAATGAAGAAGCACAATAAGAATTATATGTCATGACCAGGAGTAGAAGCACTATAGATTTTCCACAAACAAATCCAAAACAGAAAGCATCAACTCCAGCTCCCAAAGATATAGCAATAGGTAAGAAGTCTTCCCCCAAATCCACTCAAACCACTCCTCAACCAAATTCTTCACTATCAGCTAAAACCCTACTAGTCTACGATGAAATGGAATACAACATCGTTGACGATATGAAAGAGACTAGGATGAATAATACATTCCATGAGCTTAGCAAGTTAAAACATCAACAAAAGCTATTGCTCAAAGAATTGAAAGTAGTCCCTACTTCTCCTCTTCCCATTGTTGTAATCTAGAAGGCTACTCAAGAAATGGGAAGGCCTCCTACTACCTCATTAGATCAAATCAGTTCAATTGATATCGCTCTAATAGGAGGAAGATCCAAATCCCATACACCTCCATTTATTTTGAATTTTGATGTTTTCAATAAAAATCCACACAATTGTTTAGTTTATTCTAGAACTTCATCCAACATTCTACCAAGAATAGTTTGTACAAAATTGAATGTGGAGCCCCAAAAATCTATTGTTCGCATCATGCAGTGAGATCAATCTCATGTCGAAGTTATAGGGTAACTCAATCAAGTCACTATTCGACTCTCATCAAATCTGAAAGTATGTCAAGTCATTGAAATTCTTGTGGCTGATATCCCACAATTCTACGGCTTAATCCTTAGCAAAGACTGGTCAGAAACGCTTCATGGCTATTTCACAACTGACTAGTCCCACATGTAGCTTCCCTATAATGGTAAGCTGAACCAAATAAGGGTTGATCGAGAGAAACATCAACAGTATATCGTCATAGGGCTGGAGGGAGAAACTGAGCCCGTTGCATACAACAACAATATCATTTTAAATTATTCAGTTGAATCATATTTAGGGAATTTTAATGCAAATTGTAGAAATTTTGAATAATTTAACACATATTCAATGGAGATTATCCTGATCATGTACTATTGCGGAAAACATACACAATACATAAGCTCCTCTACGTTGATCATCAATATAGCAGCATCAATAACAATAAAACATCAAGAGCATTCACACATTAACACAGTATGTATCCCGGGGAAAGCATCTCGCTAAAAACCCCAACTATCTGTATATTAATGATTGAGTCATGTAACATTACACAGCATAATACTTCTCACAAGTATCTCCACCTCTGTTACACACAATACAGCTCAGATCTGAATCAATCACTGGCTCAAATCTCCTTCGCTGCTTGCCTGCCTCCGCTGCTCAATACCTGCTCAAGAACTGATGATAATTCCAAGGCAACCACGTCTTTACTTGGAAAAATCACGTGAGCACAAGCTACAATGTGGGAAAATACGTGGGTAAACTCATTGGCATACTCAATCCCTTGATTGTGCAAGATCTGATGCACAACTATAGTCACAACTGATAGCAATCTGATTCTCTAACACCTGTCCCTGCTGAACTGAACATGCACTGACATGCAACTGAGTTAACTGATGTATTCATTAGTTGTATTATGAGTTAATAACTTTGTGAATTAATTAATAACTAATTCACCCAACTCATCTCTAGTCTATTTTCCAGTTAGACTAAATACAACCAGTTTAACAAAGCTAAACTGAACACAACTCCATCAACTGCACCTCCAGTCCACTAAACTCAACTCACTTGAGTTCTAACTGAAGTCCTGCATGCAAATATTAGTCATCCCATAGGTAACCACGTATTTCCTTCTGGGATCTGCATGTACCACATCCGTAGCTCATCCTGAAGTGCTCCAAGAGAATAAGACAAAGTTTATAGTCTAAATATTATTATGAGCTAATAATATTTGACTGTTCTATATTTAGACTGAGCAGTCACTCCGCTGTGGTGTCACTCCGCTGTGGTCTAAAAATAGAAGTCCATCTATTTTTTCCAACTTGATCAATCATCCATAAACAGCAACCTGCAATCCATAGACATGATCCATATGTCTAAAAATAGACATAGTCTAAAAATAGACTTGCGCCAAAAATAGCCTGCGGACACACTTAGTGAGGGCGACTCTTTTCACTAAGCTCCATCATCTTGTTGCATG